>MU858813.1:581159-803602 GCA_033297175.1 Cladorrhinum sp. PSN332 | reverse complement strand
TCCCTCCCGCCGTTTTTTATGTCTGTTTCCATCGCCCCCCCGCCCCCCCCCCCCCGCCACGCTCTTTCTCAAAACCTCTTTTATGGTCGCCCCCCCTGCCCCCCCCCCCCCCCCCCCCCCTCCTTCTGGATGATAGCTGTTTTACGATTTTAATCACATTTACGGCAAAACCGATGGACGACGACGGTCTCTCCACCTCTTGCTCGCCAACTTCGTGTGGCCCCGCTTCTTCGCTATTCTCACTCCTTTTTGCCTCGTCACCATTTTTAATAACCTTCTTCTTCACCACTACGCTTTCGTATACCCGCCTTTTTCCATTACTAGCCAAACTCCAACAGCACCCAACCTCGTCCAACAGCACGATTTCCGATGGGGAAGATCACTTCTTGCCGGTTTCTGCCCCGGTCAGTTTACGGCAAGCGCACGCCGAACATGCGAATAAGTCGCCGAAACGTAGAGTGGCGGGATTGACATTTGCTGTCACGATCGGGCTCAGCGTTGTGTTGGGGGAGTTGATCCTTGCGGAAGTGCTGGAGGCATTGACAGTCGAAATAAGGGGGTTTCTGCTAAGGATCACGGTGCCTACGTTGATGGTTTTGCTTGTGGGGGTAATACCATTGTTGGAAGTACAGAGCGTGGTGGGCAGCTGGTTAGGTTTACGATTCGCTCGAGACGGGAGGACTGGCAGAGTTCCTAGAGTGGCGTGGGGATTATTGCTGGGGACTTGGCTTGCTTGGCTGGGTGCGTTTTGGTATGTGGGCAGGGTGGTTAAAGTCAAGAGGGAGGCGGGGAGTGATATAGTGACGGGGAAGATGGGTCTGGATAGTACCGGGATGATGATGGGGATGAGGTTCAGAGGAGGGGATGAGGCGGAAGGGGGAGGTGGGCTGTCGAGGGCTTGCTTGGAGAGGATTGGTGTTATTGGTATCTTGTCTATGGCGTTGTTGAGCGGGTTTGCGAGTGTATCGAGCCCGTGGCATACCTTTACGGATAATAGGGCGTATAAGAAGCGGCCGATAACGGATGCTGATATTGCGAGGAAGCAGGTTGGTTTGGATGCCACGGGGGAACTGTTGGCTACGAAGAGACATCGACTGAGGTCGTTGCAGAGGAAAGCGCAGGCAGTAGCTGAGGGTATTGGGGGAAGTGCTGCTGCAAGATCAAGATCGTTGAGTCCTGGTGGTGCGGGGCTCGTGGGAAAGATGCTTGGGTCGTTGAAAACCATTACGGGGAATGGAAGCGGGGAGGCGGCTGAGATCAAGGCGTTGCAGGTTGAGATTTCTGGTTTGGAGACTATGGAAGCAAACTTGGCTGCTTCGTTGTCATCTCTCAAAGCGAGACAGGCTGCGCATGCTAGGGATGGAACTACGCTGGGTCGTCTGCTCGCCATCCCGCAGTATGTTTTTGCTTTGTACTGCGTCTATCGTATTTTAGCCACGGTTTTGACTACGATTCGACGAAGCATGGCGACATACCCATCGGCATACTCGCCCTCGTTTTCCTCTTCAGACCCTATCAGCAGGCTGTTGGGTCTCCTCGCCAAACATTGGGATCCAAAACTTGATCAAGTTGCATGGGCACGGCAGATATCTTTCTTACTCTCGGGGGTTATTCTCGCAGCGAGCGCCAACTCGGTCTTGCAAACATTTCGAATCTTCGCCAAATGGATGCCAGGGCTGTTGTACCAAGCTCAGTCGAACCTTGCTTTACTTATTGGGCAACTCGCAGCCACATATGTTATCAGTGCTGCCTTGCTCTTGAGAAGCAGCTTGCCTCGGGAAGTGGGGAGGTCTGTGGGTGACGCTCTAGAGAGTGCACTCGAACCAGGGTTTGTGGACCGGTGGTTTGAGGGGTGGTTCTTGCTGGCCAGTGTTCTAACGGCTGCGGGGATATGGATTGGCCGCAAGGTTAGCATATCCGGGGAGTGGGACGAATGGGATGAGTATGGTGGGGAAGAGATGGGCGCTGTTGGGCAGAAGAGGTCTTGATTTTTTTCTCTTGTCTCTTTTTTCGTTTCCTTTTGGGTGACAGTAAGTTGTATAATATCTGGGGTTCAGGGTTTTCGGCTTTCGATTTAGGGGTTTAGTATTTGGGTGGCATTTTTGATCATGATGTAAAACAGATGGACGGATTTCATAACGGGTATACGGGACAACCGTGACAGATTTACACAATAACGGTGGTAGGTAGTACTTTGGTAGGGCTTGCTGTTGTTCATGGAAGGGTAAATATAAATGTGGATAATAATTGAGAGTTTTTAAATAACTTTTGGACCAAAAACAGCATCACCACGTGTTGCTGTGTACACAGTTAGGTTTTTAAAGATCAGACGAAACTAGTTCGTTCATGAGGCTCATACAAAAAAATGCCAATCCCTTCGGTGACATCAGTCAGATTTTCTGTGCAACCGACAACCTCGATTGTCGATGATACCCCGCACGAGCCCTTCCCCCCCTCCCCCCTGCCCGTCGTTCTCTCCAATCAAAACCTTGGCAGGGGGTCATCAGCTCTGTCTCTCTCAAACGCAAGCCTTGTTTCGTTTCTTGTGCTTATTCAACTTGATTGGCTCTTACTTTCTTATAAGTTAACCCTGAGCAGCCGTGCAGCCACACAAGCATGTGCAAAGGGGCATTGTGAGTGGTCGACCCGATTGAAACACGGGGTCACGCCGAGTACATACGCAGTAGAAAACATTTTTTCTACTGGCTGGAGAAGAATGGAGGGTTGAGTGGTGGGTTGCCTTTCATTCCAACAGGAGGTGGTGAAGTAACGGTGTCATCGCTTGTTCGCTTCTCTGTCTGACACGGCGGTCCTGGCGTTTTTTTTTCCTTTTGGGAGTCGAAAGAACTTCGAAGACTCAGAATGATAGGTCAGGCATGACAAGGGGGCCTGAGAGTGCCTGAGAGTGCCTGACAGGTACCTTATCTGGTAAGAATGGTGGTGGTGGTGGTGGTGTGGAAGGTGAGGTGTGAGGAATGACCTGCCTGTGATCGGCTCTTGCCTGCCCCATTTCCCAACCTTTCACTTTTTTTCTTCGTTCACTTCGTCATTCTGTTTCTCACGTTTGCGTTTCTCTTCTCTCTGTGTGCAGGTGCAAACGGAAGCTGTGCTTCATTTCTTTTCGATTGCTGTGTCTGTTTGTTGACACTTTTTTTAATTTTATTTTTTGTTCTTCTCTTCTGCTTCTTTCTCTTTTGACGATTCTGGCTGGTCGCCGTGCCTGATCTTCTTCTTTCTGTTTGCGATTTCCGCTTCATGCGCTATTGATCGCTCCGAACTTGGCCAGCACCAATACGACCACGAATTTGTACCACGGATCGACACAGGGCTTTTACACTTTGTGTGCAAGCAATACCGGATTTGTTTTTGAACAACCAGGTAGTGCTGTGAGGAAAAATTTAGGAAGGAACGAAAAGAAGACCTTGGGGGCAACCTTGGGAGGCCATTTTATCTACAACTTCAACATAACTTCACCACAAACCAAGTCACATGAACGGGGCCTCAACTTTTGACAGCCGGATCACACTTCAGCCGCATTGAATTTCACGACCGACAAAAAGAAAGGAAAAGCGCATTGTCACTTGCAGCCCCCAATCGATCAGATCAGATCGCCTATCACTGCCGGTCTGATACACATTGGGTTTCGGGAACGAGATCGTCTTCTCGGCAAGGACAGCACCACCCAACCTTTCGGGTCCAAGCGGCAACACAAGGGGTTTGTGTTGAACTGGTACTGTGGTTGTCGAACCGCTTCATCACACACAAACGGACACACGGCATATACGGGTTTATTTTGTCAATCATCAACCGACCAGGAGAGGAAAACCAAAGGCCCGCGGAACAGTATACCTTATCTCTATAATCCCCCCACGCTACCTTTCTCATTCTCATTCTCTTCCCTTTTTTCGACCTCATTTCACAATGGGAAGCCACGATATACGATCACGATGGACTATTCCACTCCCTCTTATTCTCCTCCTCTGGACAACAACAGCCTCGGCGCTCTCCCTCTCAAATTTCCAACTAATCACCTCCTCCGCCGTCCCCATAAGCTGCATCCTTGCCTACAACTCGCAAATCTCGGGATGCGTGACGAACGACTTCATTAAGGGCAACGTTTGCTCGTCCGAATGCGTTAGGGGCTTGCAGAGGGTACAGAGCACGTTGCAGTCGGTCTGTACCGACGCAAGCGTTTCCGGCACCTCGGTGCTGGGACAGGTGCTTTTGGGCAACTTGGTGGGACTCTTGTGTCCTAGTGCTGGTAATGGAGGAGGAGGAGGTGCAACAAGTACGCGTAGATCTACTACTTCTGCCACCCTCAGCACGAGCACTATTAGGGTGGTGCCTACCTCTACGAGGCTTTCACTCACCTTTACTACAGTTCGCCCTACGTTGACTACTACGACGAGCGCGAGTTCGACGACGGAGGCCGAAGCGGAGGAGACTACTAGCAGGAGTGAGGAGGTGGCGCCGACGGATGTTCCTACGTTTGTTCAGTCTCCTGCCGCGCCGACGTCCAGTGTGGCGAGTAGCACTAGTGTTGCCGCTCCTGAGCAGACGACCTTGCCCGAGTCGGGAGGGGGAAGCCCGTTCGATTTCTCGGTTCAGAGCAGTGGTGCGCTGAGGAGGGAGGAGGTAATAAGCGGCTGGTTGATGGGTTTTGCGTTTCTGGGGATGATCATGGTGTTGCGATGATTTATTTGGAGCATTTAGGGTGTACCAACTATTAATGTTGAGAGCAAAGCAGCATGGGGCAAAGCACGAAGGGGAGAGATGTCATTCATTTATGCAGGTTATTGTCGAGGTTGGCAATTGCGACGATTTAAGCATTGCAGGCAAGGCAAAGCAAGAAGAAGTCTTTATTTCTGTAATTTTAGAACCATGATACCACACACACACACACGCACACACGCGTGATTTTTTATATTCATATTTTTTCTTCAAGCTTTTCTTTTTTTGGTTGTGTCTTGTTTTGAATCAAGTGTGACACGAAAGCTTCCGTGTGTAATTTTTAACATCATCAAAAATGAAAATGAAGCTTGCTAAATTAAACCAACCAACCCAGAAAACCACCACCAAAAAAGACCGACAAAATCATGTACATTTTTTGAAAAAAGAAGATGTAATGTTGGAACATGTTGTGTTGCTTGCAATTTCCCTTTCCCTCCATAATTGCGTTATTCGTGAAAACCCCCCTTTTGTTTTCTGTTTTTTATTTTTTAACATGTCTTTCCAAATTTGAAAACTCTAACGTTGTCAACTTTCATACATGTATAAATATTTAAGCCTTCGCAGATCCAGCCCACAAATCAGTCATCTGAATAACACCAGGAATGCTAGCCAACAATCCAACCGCGCCCTCAGGAACGATCCCCTTGTCAGTGCTCCAGTGCACAGTCAACGGAGCCCAGGCCAAGCTCTTGGCCATGCTCTTGTTCCACGTCGTCTTCGCCTCGGCGGTCTTGACGCCCTCCTTGCTGGCAAATCTCTGCGCGGCAAGACGGCCAATCTCGATACCGACGAACGCGGCCCAGAACCTCGAGGACCACTTGTAGGCCTTTGCTTGCTGCGCTGGGGACCAACCCAGCACGCCCTTGTAGGAGAGGTAGGCTCCGTTCTCGAGGGTCTGGAGCGCCACGCACAAGAGAACGCGGACGTACTCGAGTGCCGTGGCCGATTTGGACGTCTTTTCTGCCTTTTCATCCGACGAATCGACAGAAAACGTTTTGCGGATGAGTCCGCGCGCCCAGCTGTAAATTCCCAGTAGCGCCCAAAGACGGAGGATGACCCGAGCTTCGGACATTAGTGCCGAGAGGGCGTTGAGGCGCTTGGCGAGGAGGAGAGCGAGCGCGGCCGAGGTGGGTGGTTTGGATGGGGTTGAGAGGACCAAGGTGGTGCCGCGGGGGAGGGAGGTGAGGACGGTCAGCCAGTCGCGAGCTGAGCGCTGGAGGGCTGAAGCGGAGAGGGTGGTGAGGACTGAGGCGGACAGCTTTGAGGTGTAGCCGAGGAAGAGCATGACGGTGTCGATGCCCGAGGGAGTGGACAGGCATTTCTCGAGGCGGGAGACGAGGGCGTCGGCGTTGGAAGGGAGGGCGGCGATGAGCGCCGTGATCGGGAGGGGCTTAGCGGGTTTGCTGCTGGGCGCGGAGGCGGGGATCGGCTCGCCTGAGGGGAGGTCGGCGATGGGCACCGGGGCGACGGTGGTGATGTCGGCCGCACCGGTCTCGGGGGCGGATGCCGCTGCCGGCGCGGCCGCTGCTACTGCTGTTGGGCCTGACATTTTCTGTTGCGTGTTGTTTGTTTACGTTGTGATGTGTTGTTGGGAAATGTGAGGCGTTCTTGGGAAAATGAGGGAAAATGCCAAATGGAGAAGAAAAGAAAAGAAAAAAAAAGGCTTGGGATCCCAAGTGTGCTGTGTTGGTAATGAATGATAACACACACACACACAACAACAACAACAACCGCTTGCCGATTGTCGGCTATTAACTCCGCAGTTTAAAAATCTGCAAGATGCTATAAAGGTTGCAAAGGAAGATGAAGGAAATCCTGGAATTCAAATTCCGGGAGGAATGGGGAGGAGAACAAGCTGTTTCTGCATGAAAAAAAACGAGTTTAATAGCACCCCCTCACAAGAGCGGTCATTCCTTGGGGAAATAGAACCCCAAATCTCCACACCCGTTCGATCAACTGAGCAGATCTGTAACCCGACAAACCGACCATCTGCCCCACGGCCCCGCCATAACGCTTTGCCAAGGTTGACTCGGCGCCGTTCAACCTCGGCTACGGGCCGGGGAATTGCTGCTGTGATGTGCGCCTGACAGCCTGTCGACTGCCTGTATAAAATGGAATTTCCCCTTTTCCTTCCATCTTTCCATCTGATAACTTTAATTCAACCCAAGAGTGGATTTTTATTTATCAGTTATCTTATCCATCGGCTCCCCAACATCACGGTTTTCCCAGCTTCATCCTTGATTGTTCAGCGGGGGTCACAGGGGTTACTGACTCGAAGGTTTACAGTGTAAGCGCCTCACATGTAGGTATCCTAAAGAAGGTCAATCGGATTGTTTGTTTGTTTGTATTTTACATATCCATACACCATCTACAATACTGTGTGTGTACTGCTGCAACTGAAAAAGTAAACCCGCCATGATCGTTGCCCTCTGTCTATCCCGCCAAAATAAAACAAAAAAAGAAGAAACCAGTCTAGCCCATTGGTCTATAAGGGTGAGTTCCTCCCGGACTCCAGCGTCATTATCAACACACAACCGTCAACAAAAGAAATCGAGAAAAGAAAAGAGAAGGGGTATGTGTTATGCCCGCTAAATGAAGCTTCTCGTGAGTCACAAACAACATGGCTTTTGAAACGTTTACTCGCGCGAGAGATCACGGCCGAAAGCCTTGGACTTGATCCAGTCGTTGATGACCAGGAGACGATTCCTCGTGCTGAAGCACATGCTGAGGTATGCGGACCTCCAGAAGAGGTAGGTAAGGCCACCGGCGGCAGCGACGTTGCCGTTGAACCAGGTGACGTCGGCGACAGCCTTCTCACTGCCAATGTAGGCAAGACTGCCCTGATGGCTGTAGTGGAAGGGCTTGACGTCCTTGATGCGACGGAGCTGGCGCTCGTACTCCTCAATCTCGCGAGAGATCTCGGCCGAGTTACCAGGCTCGAGGTTCAAGGTTGAGCTAAGCTCGCGGACCTTGGTCTCGAGGGCCTCCGTCTTGGCCATGTTGTTGAGAAGGCGAGCCAAGAAGTTACCCTCCTGACTGGCAACCTGAGCAGTTGGCGCATATCCGGCGACGGCGCAGTCACCGACGGCCCAGATATCACGGGTACCCTGAACGACAAGGTACTCGTTGACGGCAAGACCGCGGCGAGAGTTCTTCTGCGCAGGGATGCGAGACATGAGGTCCTTTACGACAGGGCGCACGGCGTTGCCAGTGGCCCACACGAGCAGACCATAGGGGAAGACGATCTTCTCCTTGTTACCATCGGGGCCTGTAGCTAAAGCCTCGACAGTCTTGTCCGTAACCTTCTGGACCATAGTCTTGGTGTGAATGTTAATCTTTTCCTCCTTGAACGTGCTCTCGGTGTACTCAATTAGTTGCTTGGAGAAGCTGGGAAGAACGTTGGGCAGAGCTTCGATAAGTGTCACCCGGAAGCGGTCGCTGATTTCAGGAACCAGCTTCTTGATGTCCTCCTCGAAGAAGTCTTGAAGCTCACCAGCGAACTCAACGCCTGTTGGGCCACCACCAACGACCACCATGTGCATGAGACGGTCAATCTCCTCAGGCGACTGGTCTTTGAAGGCAGCCGTCTCCACGCAATCCATGATTTTCTTGCGAATGTTCTGGGCATCACCAATCTCCTTCAGGAAACAGGAGTGCTCGCGAACCCCAGGAATGCCGAAGGTGGCGTTCTCAGCACCAACACCGATAACCAACATGTCATAGGGAACCTCAGTCTCGGTCATGTCGCCCTTCACTTCGGAGTTATCAAAGATACGCACAACCTTGCGGTCGGGGTCGATGGAACTAGCTTCGGCCTCGTAGAATCTCACGCTCGCTTTCTTGGCGCGAAGAATTGTGCGAATGGGCTCCATGATAGAGCGGTGCTCGATGGTACCGGTGGTGCATGATGGGAGCAAGGGGGTGAAGAGGAAGTAGTTGCGGGGCGAGATAACGATGACATTGTAGTTCTCAGTGTCGAGGCGCTTGAGGAGAGATACAGAACCCCATCCGGTTCCTTTTAGAGGGGCAAGTGTTAACAGTCTGCGCGGGGCACTGTGAGATTGCGCAAATTCGACATACCGAGAATTACAAGGGTCTTCTTGGTCGGATCGGGCTCAATCTGAGGCTCTGGATGTCTGTCCTGGTAGACGCCATAGCCAATGTATGCGACACCGGCAAGAGCTGAGAGATAGCCCAGTCTCCATGCCCACCTCAGCGTCCGGAATCGGCGCTTCTTGGGGACAGGCTCAACAGGAGAGACCTGATCAGCATAGCCGCGACGGAATTGCCTTGAGACAGGTCCTTGTATGCTGCCAAAGACGGGTCTGGGGGAGACAGTTTTCCTCGACGCCTCGAGGAAGAGTCTGGGTGCGGCCTGGGAAGACCGCACCAAAGTGGCGCCCGCATAAGGGACAGCGAGCTTGCCCAGGGCCAAAGCGCGGGATGAGGAGGCCATTATGGAGATTCCCAGTTGGCGAACACGGACAGTCTGGCAACGGCGGGAAGAGCCTGCGGGGAGAAGTCGCAGGGTAGTGGGAGAGGGTTGGCGATGCTAGTAGAGAGATATTGAAACAACAGCAGGGGGAAAAAAATCAAAAAGATCTCGCAGTCTGATAAGTAGGGCAGCTTTGAAGGTGGTCGAGGGGTGTTGGATGGTGACTAAGATGCAAGCTAAGGGGGTCCCTGTCTTTTTCACGCTTTTTTTTGATTTCATCCATCGGCGTTTTTCTTTGATGGCGCCGCTAGCTTCGGGCCTCAGCCATTCAGGCAGTGTGAATCCGGCATTTCACCCCCACTATGACCCACCCTTTCCTTCTGCCAAGACAGTCATCGAGGAATTGGCAGGGATACCGGGATGACGACAGACATTCTGGACTCGGTTTTTTTGCAACAAGATGAAACTTTTTTTGAACTCAAATCATGAACTTCTGGAGAGTATGAGGCAAATCGTAGAGTCATTTGCTCACCTCCCTTTCAAGTGCTCAAACTGAGGCCATTGGTATGGGATTCAGTCTTTAAGGTACCCGAGACTTTTTGGGCTGTACTGTCTGGACCCCCAATGCCTAATCGCCAGGAAACCGCGCATGCCCGGTGAGATAAGAAACTTACTGATACCAGTCAACACAGCAAAATGGCAGGAGTTCTTTCTGCATAGACCTCAAATCAGCAACAACACACAGTAATTCCCGCTTCCCCCGATTTGTACAGAGAAGACCTCGATCGGCATCTCCGTCTGATGTCGGACATCCCTCCTGCGGTGAATGTTGTCGCTAGGATACCGACGTCGGACGACATGGATGACATTCGATGCATTCCTGTTTGCTAGGGTCAAGCTTGGGATGACGTGTGGGAATGAACTCCGCTATCACATGGAGTCCCTTTCCACGTTTGTGCGCTTATTCGGCACATGAAATCCGCGCCGTTTTGGTGGTTTTCTTACTTCTGCTCCGGCTCCGGCTTTGGCCCCGAACCGAGCGGGCAGGACTGGGTCTCCGTGCCGTAATTGCCAAGCCGGTTCCGGAGCTTGTCATCATGTACGGTCTCGGTGATATGGGAGACATCATGAGTGAGTTCCGAAATTGTCTTTACGACCTCAGCTTTTTTTGAAATCGGTCAATATCTTTAGCATCAGCAAATTGAAATTATTGTTCTTTTTAACACGTGTACCGAGGCTACCAACAAGAATCAGCAGATTCCCAGTTTCTTAGGTGCCGCTACCCCGAGGGGTAACCGACGCTTGACGATGATTTCCCGGGCAAATCGACACCTGCAAGACATTTCATGATCGTGGCACATGTCAATCTGCATCATGGATGACAACACATTCTCCTTTCTCTCGGCCGGCAGTCATGATGTGACTGGAGCCCGCCAGGACTGGAAGTCACACTTCAACTGCTTCTGAGGAGCGTGTGGCCTGGAAGGAGCGCACGGTGATTCCGGTATTATGAATGGAATATATGGCTTCCTTTTTAGTTCACTCGTTCCAGATGGTTCTCGGAGTTTATTCTGCCCGGCGGTTTGATCTCTGACACAGCCAAATTTGCCTGGCTTGATGTACCTCCGGACCGCTACCCTCCTCAAAAGAGCGCATGAATGATCTGCAAAGATCGCATCTTGTGGTCAAAGTGCACACACTACCACCCCGCATCTCACCGGTTTGCGCTCTATCCCAATCCACTGGCACCTCTCAGTCGAAGAATCATGCATTGCTTCTTCTCAGCGCCAAGTTCATGTACACCAATCTTCATCCCCAAAGAACTCTTGTTCTTGTTCGGTTTCGAATAACTCCCGGATTGACGCTCTGAATTATTTTACGCGACTGATCTTCACCATGCCGTCTCTAGGTCCAAAGCTTCAAGCAGAAAGTATTAGGAGGACGGGCTAAAGTGGGCAACTGGGGAAGGGCGCCTTGGCGCGGTTTCGATGTTATGGCCATCACAGCTTCACCACAGACCAGCGGGATGGGAACTGGGAGCGATTATACTAGTAAATGCCAATTCGACATGATATCGTCAATTCTCATTGTCAACTCCCATCTTGCAGCTCGGCTATCTTTTTTTCTTTCCTCAAGCGAGTTTGTGAGAGCTCCTTCCCCCACCTTTGGCTCTCTTCGCTCGGCTGAAACAGCACCCCCCATGGCTGAGACATCACAACCCCTGCTCTCCTTTCTCGCTCTCACACGCTGGGCTTGGGCCTCTGCGCAACCTGCAACGATACAACCTCGCAAGCGGCTTGCCAATGCAGCCGCATCGAGTCTCACCACTCGGGGAAGCTGTCCCATTCCCATCCCCACGTCAATGCCTAGCGCCGCCACGAGCTCCCCTCGATGATCAGAGTCTGGGAAGTGCCCGACTCTATTCCCAATCCGGCCCAGATTTTGTAACCTCCATCTCCTGCCGACTCCCGTTCCCCGCCATCATGACCCCCTTCCCGCCTAGTACCTGACGCCGGACGAGAGATCCATGTGCCATCTCCGGCTCTTGGTATCTAGTCTGGGGTCTCTCGATATTGGCAGAATTCCAACCCCATGCTTGTCGCTCGTGCCATCCCTGGTGTCCTCGAGGGGGGAGCTTGAGGGCTCGGTCCGTCATGCATCCACACACGGCTGGTTGATCACCTTTGGGTCCAGATACTCGTTGCTTGTTCTTCTCCTTCTTCCTCTTTTGAACTTTTTCATTACAGCCCATTACTTTCCCTTCTTTCTACAGGGCCGGTTTCCCGTTCGTTATTCCTTCTTGTCTTCCGTTCCATATTCTTTTCGGCTTTATTTTTTTTTCCCCTTAGTAATTTTATTCTTTTTCATGCCATTTCTTTAATACTTCGATTTGGAATTTATCAACACCAAAAACCACGAACTGTGCTTTGTATTCACCGAAAAAAGGACATCGATGACACGTATGATATGAGCAGAGTGGGCGCTCTGACCCGATCACCACTGGAAATTGCCGCAGGCGAGCTTGGGATAGGGAGGGAATGGCACCTCTGAAGGACCGAGGAGGGGAGGGGGTACAGAGATGGATGGACAACGGTCCTCAGTTATTGCAAAGAAGAACTCTAAATCCTCGGCAAGACAACGGCAACGACAATAATGGACGGCAGCGGTTTAGAGGGGGCAACAACAGAAACAACCAGGATGATGAGGATGATGACGAAAACAATAGAAACAATGGGAACTTCAGAGGGAACAGGGGCGGTGGTGGTAACAACGGAGGCGACGGCGGTGGGAACGGTGGAGGGGGTGGTAGCGGCAGCGGTAATAACAACAGCGATGGTAGCAGAAGAAATGGACAAAACCGTGGTAACGGAAATGGGAACGGGAGCGGCAATGGTAGTGGGAACCGCAACGGCAACGGGGGCGGCAATAACAGCAACAACGGAGGCAACGGGAACGGGAACAACAGAGGAAACGGTAACAATAACAATGGCGGCAATGGCAGCGGTAGGGGAAATAATAACAACAACAATAACAACAACAACAACGACAAGGGCGATGAAGATGATGACAAGGACGACAACAGTGAAAACAGAGGCAACGGAGGAGGTGGCGGCCGAAATAGGAACGGGGACGGGAACGGGGACGGGAACAACAGAAACACTGAGCCGAGCTCAACAGCTAGCAGCTCAGTCGAGCCAACATCCTCCGTGCCAGTGCCGCCGGTAGAATCACCGCCGGTAGAACCAGTGCCGGTTGAACCAGTACCGGCAGTAGAGTCAGCGCCGCTTTCTGAACCTGCTCCTCCTCCAGCCGTCACCGCCGAACCTGCACCTCTTCCAACAGATCAGGCTGCTACTCCGCCTGATGCATCTGCAGTTGTTCCCAATCAAGGTGCTGTCATTTTGCAATCTGCTCTCGCCCCAACACCGCCAATAGAAGTGAGTATCATTGCCTTTGAGACCAGTGCGGTTATGTTTCTAACGAAACCAATAGGGGAACCCAACGGCGACCGAGTCTCTGCCTTTGGTGACGCCCACAGGCTTGGATGGCTCACCTTTAACCCAGACCGTTGAAAATGCTCAGCTCTCTAACGGTGTCCTGCCAGATTCTTTAGCACCGGCGCCAACACCAATCCCGCCACCAGAACTGCTGGACACCACTGGGGGCAACAGAGACAACACCCCGAACGATCCAAATGTTGTTACCCCCCCTGGAAATGGCAATGTCGACAACAGCAACCGTCTAGAGGCACCACAGGGCGGGATGGACCCTACAGCGGAACGAGTCTTGATCTCGGTAGGGTCAATAGGGGCGTTCATCTTGGTCTGTTTCATCACATGGATGGTCTGGCGGACTATGAAGAAGTCCAGAAAGAACGGCGGCAGCAGTGTTGGCTCCAAAAGTCCATCGTCAAATGGGTTTGCCAGCATGATCCCCTTCTTTGGACACAAAAAGTTGCGGTCAATGGACGAATCAACAATCACTGGCTCCCCTCCACCAAGCTATCGTGAAAAGGCTGGGAGTCCCGTCGAGCCGCCATTAGCTGGCTTCTACGGCCGCGAAAAAGCACCATTGGTAGAAGAGGTACAACCGCAAGCTCAACCACCGCAATCACAACTTCGGCCCCAGTCTCAGTTTCAGTCACAACCCCGACCTCAAGCTCAAGGCCAGCCGCAACCACAGCCCCAATTGCAATTGCAGACACAGTTCCCTCAGCAACAGCTACAAGCAGCACCAAGGGGCGCGCCCTTTGATCAACAGGCTATGCAGCAAGGTGGCTTTTACCAACAACCATACAACCCAAACACGGCTTACAGCCCAGCCAACACCATGGCCTTTGCGACCTTCCCGTCTATTAGCGGTGTTATTCCCTATAACCATCAGCCCCAGGCTTCATTCAGCTCTACTAATGCGGCCCAATTCGGGGGCTACATATTACCTGGCGATCCGCACGGCCCTGGGATGACGATTATGGCGCCAACAACTTATTACGGCCAACCTCCAATAGCACAGGAACTCGCCGTTCCTTCGGTCCCAAATCAGCGGAAGACTACTAGATCAAGTCAAGTATCCTCCCTCTCATCAGGATTTGGTGATGAGGGCATCATTGTCTCAAATTCGCTCGTGACGCCACTGCCACCAGCTAAAACACCTGCTCGAGCATCTAGCCACTATCCTTCACGGTTTTCATGGCAGTCACAAAGCCAGGCGCAGAACCAGAGAGACACGGTATATACTGAGACTAGCGAGGACCAACCACTGCGGTTCCGATCTTTGAACTCGTGGGTTGACCAGCAGGCAGGACGGATCAAGAGGACACAGCAACGCGGTTACGGTCAAGGGACACAATCACCGGTGCCACAGGTCCATGGACATCCAGGAATCCCGGGAATTCACAATCCTCCAGATGAGCAGTCGTTTAACATGATGATGGATGACGAAGCGCCGAGGCGCGTTGAGAGTGCTTTGCCTTATTCTAGGATACCCTGATTTTGTGTTTCGTTCTTCTTTGGGTGGGATTTGACATGTACATGTACATACATACTTTGAGAGATATGTGTAGCCAGTCTTTATTTCTTCAATTTTCTCTCCCAAGACGTGCTCCTCTCCTTGTTGTCCTTCTCAAGCCTGGTGCCCGAGAGACAAATGGTAGGCCGTCATAATTTTCAAGGGATGATTTTACTTAACAAAAAGTTGCGTTTCCCCTTTGCCAGTCCGTGGGTTAGGTGCGGTCCTTTTGGTGACGTGCCCTCGCAAGTCTGTGTGAAACCATGATCAACGCGGGAAAAAAAAGACATCGTCGATAACACCCTTTGATTTTTGTATGTGCAAGAATAGAATACATGTACAGTGATTCCAGTTCCGATCTTCTTCTAGACAACCTTTGTTGGCTCCGAATTGATGCCTTTTCTTCCCCTCGTTTTGCTTATTCTACAGCAATGGCTGTCAGTAAATATTGAGCAGACGGACCGGTTTCGCGAAATAAGACAAAAGAGAGAAGACATACCAGCTGGTCCTCCAATGGCAGTGGTGATGGCGCCGTTCTCGATATACACGCCTGAGAAGTAGAAATCCTCGACCGCATCAGGGTATCCTGACCTCGGCAGCTCTAGCACGCCCAAGTGCCAGTCGGCTCCGTTGGATGATGTAGACACGGAAACGGGCGCAACGACCTGCTTGAGCGGGTTACCGCCCTCTGATTGCCAGAGACCGACGCGGTTGGCGCTAAAGTCCTGTTTTTTTATTATTACAAAGGTATTCATGTGGAAGGGAACAGTTGAAACTTACAATCTCATAAGCAAAGTTGTACCAAACCCCGGCCTTCCACTCCGTCTTCCACTTGCTCTGCTGGTTCGTCATCCACTGCAGGTTGGGGTTGCTCTGCCCTTGCTCCCCGGAGATCCAGCCGTATTTCAGCTCGGTGAAGTGCGACTCAAAGAAGTTGATCTGGTGTTCCCTGTAGATGCTGGGCGGGTTCGTGTCCTTGCGTGACAAGCTGAAATGGTAGTAGACTTTCCCCTTGTTGATGGCCGCTTTCGTCTGGGGGATCAGCTCGATGCGCCGCATGTTTTGTCCGTTCCAGTATGCGGTGCTGTCGAGGGTGAATTTGGCGCCCTGGCGGGAGACCGTGTCGTTGGGGTTCTTGTAGTCTGGGGATAGGTTGATGTATTTCTCTACGGCGCCGGATCCGTGGATGTAGTATTGGTAAGGCCCGACTTGGTTCGACCAGGACCAGGTGTTTAGGTCCTTGGCTGAGGTGAAGGTGTTGAAGCGGCCGTCCCAGAGGACGGCGGCCTCGGCAGTGGTGGCTGCGAGGAGCAGGGTAGAGAGTTTCATGGTAGATAGGATAGATTCGATTGACAGGTAAGGAAGAGTGGAAATCCTGGTTTGAGGAGGAGGAGGAGGAGGAGTAGGAGGAGGAAAGTCTTCTTATATCACCGGTTGGGAATAGGGGCTGTCTGGGAAACAGCCTCATTGGCTTCATTATATATATTGCGCGCTTAACAGCATGGGAGAGACCGCAGAAAAAATTAATAGATAGACAAGACCATCTGGACAGAAGCCAGTGAAGGGCTACACGGCCCGACCAACTTCACAAGCAGATCGACGCGGCATAAGAATCTGGGGAATTTAATATCCCCGGACGTCAGCCCTCCGGGATTTCATCATTAGGACCTTGCATTGAGCGAGGGCGTAGATGAATTGCACACTGGCGATTCGCAATTGTTCCGAACAGACCTTGGGGGAGTTTAGCCTGTCCGGCCGTGTATTCTCCATCTCTCGGGCACTCCCTTCCTCCTCTTTTGATTGACCACCCCACATGAGCCTCATAATGGATTGGTTTACAATGACGAAAAAAAAAAAAAAAAAAAAAGGATGGATAGGATATGTGATGTCGGGATATGGCATTTGTTTCAGTGGAGTGAGTGACATTGACTTGTCTGGTGTCGGTCACCACTCCATTCAGCAAAAGGTAAATCAAAACCAAGGAATAGACAGGCCGAAACAACAAAGTAAGAAAACTAAAAGAGTCCCATTCCAGAGCTAATGTTAATATTTTCACTCCCCATTCTCCATTTCCTTTCACCTACACCTCGGCCTCAAATCTCCCAGACACCTACGTTCGCCAACCGTCCATCACTCATCTCCTGTTGGACATCTCTGCTTGAAGACCCCCCCCCCCCCCCCCTTCCCCTTAATTCATAAAAAGGGAACCAATAAATGAAGATCAAATCCCTTGCTTCCCATTCACCATTCAGTGGAAACTTTCCATCTAATAAAACCTTCCTTCTCCCATCAAACCCCGTCAACAGAAAAATTCCATTTACAACGTTTGTTTGATAATGGCCCAGCAGAGAGTAGAACATGACGTTGAAAGAAATATCAAGGATACACTGGAGGCAAGAAAATGAGGAGGAACAAGTAATAGACAAGTGCCAAGGGACCAGATAAGACAGAAGAGACATGGTAAACCACATTTTCATGTATGTGATGATTGTTGGATTTGGGAGATGAGATGACCCCCAAGAAATCCTCAAACAGCAGAAACCTAAAAAGCGCAAAATTCGAGATAAGAACGGTATGTGATATGGTATCCCTCGAGAAAATGTTGGGAAAAAGTCACCCTCCCGTCCCATCCCCCCGACTCCGAAATGCCATCCTTCTCTTTTTTCTCTCGCGCCGAAATCTATTAGAGTTTGCTCTTTTGACTTTTCCCCCTTTTACTTCCAGAGCCGAGAGAACAACATTTTCCCTCTCCCACTCCATAATCATCAACGAAGAAAAAGAAAAAGAATCTCTGCTGTGTGGCAACCGAGAAAAGCCCGCTTCCTTTTTTGCTGAACCGCCACCACAAACCAACCGGAAGAAAACTCAAGAAGGCAAGAAGGCCCCTCAATCTAAAGCTCGAGAAATTCCTCGTGTCATTCCTGTGCATAAAACGTCGTGGCCATAAAACGGAAAGAGAAAACAAACAACATATACTTTTGGTGTATAAGTTGACGAACGTGGTGGGTCGGGGTCGCTCAAGGGAGCGTGCGCTCGGTGACATGCGCAGAAAACGGAATGAGCGGTTGATCCGTCATCCTCAACAGCCGGTGATGCAGACATCAAGAGCGTAATTCCAGTGACTTAAAAGTCGCCCTCTCCAGTCAGGACAAGGGCAGGAACGTGAGGATTGATAGCGCTGCACCCGCTATCCAAAGCAATTATGAAACGTGCAATGGAGCAAAGTGTACGCCGATGCTGGCCAATAAAGAGGAAAATGAGCTGTCGTATCACAGGGTCTTGAAAAGAAATCGAACCCGTGGAAACCGTAGCCTTGACTTGTTGGTGTCAAGACAAGGAAAGTCGTTAATACACATCTCAAGAGACGATGGGGCGGTTGCCGCGGCGTCCCTTGGCCGGTTGGGTGACTGTTGTCCAGCCATCCGCATCAGTATTTGGGGTAGGCTGCTGCTCAGTGGTGGGAGACTGGGGTGCTTGAGCTCCGTTAGCCCGGGGAGGGCGTCCGGAATCAGTGCGGGCACCACGGGGACCACCACCACGACCTCCGCGGGGGCCGGTTGGAGCGCCACGAGAGGAAGCCTCGCCTGAAGCCCGTCTCCAGTTTCCGCTCTCAACAGCACGCGACTTAGGTGCGGGAGCAGCCTCACGAGGCTCACGGGTACGAATAGGCACCTTTTGCTCGCTGTTGGAGGAGGTAGCGCCTTCCTGAGGTGCCTCATTTGCCTCCTGAGCAGCGGTCTCAGCATCGGCCTTAGCCTTAGCAGCCTCCTCAGCAGCGGCAGCCTCGTCAGCAGCCTTCTTCTCCTCAGCCTCCTTCTCAGCGGCCTCCTTGGCCAGCTTATCCGCCTTGGCCTTCTCGTCAGCCTCCTGCTTGTCCTTCAAGCGCTTCTCCTCGACCTCACGCTCGCGGGCGGCAGTGTCGATGGGTTTAGCGGCACCGAAGGGGCTGGCCTTGGAGGACGTTCCTGCGGGAGAGAGGACATCGGGGGTTTCCGAAACAGTGCGCTTGGTGAGGTTCAGGCGTGGCCGGCCAACTGGCTGGGCAGCCGCAGGGGCGGGGGACGAAGGAGCATCGGGGGACTGGGCGGGCTCGGCAGGACGCATGTTGTTGCGCCAGTTGAAGTCCTTCTCGGCGGCAGTGGGGGCACGCTCAGGACGCTCTGGGCGTTCGGTGAATTCACGACGAGGTGGGCGAGAGCCGGAACCTTCGGCATGGCCCTCTCCAGGACCCCAGGCGGCGGGAGAGGCTCTGCGGTCGTTCCTGAAAGAATCCGTGCGACCCTCGTTGGTACGGGGACGCGATCCATCACGGGAGCCAGGGCGCTCAGCAGGTGAAAGAGGACCACGTCTCTCCCAGGTGATATCTCTTGCGGGCTTGCTCTCATCAGCATGGAATTCGCGAGGTCTTCGCTCGCCGAAGTCGGTGCGTCTATCACTGCGGCCGGGAATGTCGGCAAGAGGGCCCCTCTTCGCACCCCAGTCAAGCTCACGGAGTTCACGCTCAGGTCTGTCGCCAAATCCACCTCCGCCTCGGGCTGCAGGATGGTGTTAGTATTTGGTGTTTACACTATGAGGGAAAAAAGACTTACGAGGCTCAGCAACCTTGACACGGATGTTACGGCCCTCGAAAGAGAGACCGTCCTTGGTAAGAGCAGTCTTCAGGCCCTCGACATCTGCAAACTCGGCATATGCGAAGCCCTTTGGCCGGTTCTGCTCGCGGTCCTCAATGATGCGGACGCTAACAATGTTGCATCCCTCAAAGAACTCGGTCACGCTCTCGACAGTAGCATCGTATGACAAGTTACCAAGGTGGGCAGTGTAAGGAGGCTTGGTCGGCAAATCTGCAACGCTGATGTTGTCACGGATAGAGTGGTAACCTGGAAAGTGATTGTGTGAGTTGAGAATTTTCCAGAACCCATGGGAAACGTCGACATACCTCTGTTGCCAGAGTCGTTGTTGTAGTTGTTGCTATAGGAGCTAGGGCCAGTGCGGCGATCGGTCGAGGGGAACGACTGGGTGCCTAATTTTGGTCAATTCTCTCGTCCCCGAGTGGGTTTGCAATGGAGCAAACAGCTGCTCCAGTACCCAGCGCAGTGCGAGGGCGGTGTGCTTGCTTACCGTAACTGTCCTCGACTTCATCGGCCCATGAGCCACCACCACCACCGCCAAAGCCTACAAAATTTAGTAAGTATTTATTTGTCGCATGGAAGAGGGGAGTGAGGCTCTATCACGGCATCCTTGATGACGGTGTGTGGGCAGCCTTGGCATGGAGGGGGCGGCAAGGTAACGTACTGGTGTCGTTCAAAAAGTCACCCAAGGCAAGCTTGACGACTTCCTTCTTCTTCGGCGCTACATGGCAGAGATAGTTAGTAAGATAATAAAAGACAGTATCGACGGCGTGAGGCAGGGCAATCTCGGCGGGGCAGTCGAGGATCGAGGGGCATGCTGGTGTGGGAGAAGGAGCGGCAGTTGCTCACCCATGATTGCGGATTTTTGGCCACGCGCTGCGACTCAAATCGGAGCGCGCAGTGAGAACGTTGGTTGTCGGAGCTAGGTTGCTACCGACGAGGAGGATGATGGATGAATTCGTGTTTATCGAAAGAGTTTGTTGATGTCTCAAACCCGGCTGGAGCTGGTCGGGTTGAAGGGGTGCGGAGTGGAAAGGATTCGTTTCGCAACGCAATAGTGGGCGGTTGCGGGCGGAAGCGAAAAATTGCTGAGGCCGATTGACAGAATCAGGGTTGACATTTTTTTTGCACAGTGTGGTGCCCACCAGTGCGCTGCGAGTGCGCAGTCAAGGTGGGGGATCTAATCCCAATTTGGGGTTAGTGCCCCACCAGGGGAAGCGGCATCCATCGAGATTGTGTGCAGCCGCAGCACTTTTGGCTTTGAGTTTGGGCAATCATCGTTCAGTGGTTCGTTCATCAAAGAAACCCTCGACTTTTTAAAGTAAATAGTTTATTGGGTCTTTTGAAACATAGGTAGTTTTTCTTTTAGTTCGGTACCTACTAGGACACTGTGCATCGACAACGATATTATCAAAGAGAATTTGCAGGTACCCCAGTTAACCACAAGCCACAGGAAACCAACATTTTGAGTTTACATCAACATCTTCACTTGAACTATATCGTCAAAAGATGAGGCGAAATAGTTCACAAGATTCTGAGGGCAGTGATGCTCACGTATCGAAAACTACCACCACCACCACCACCACCTCATCCTCGACCCCCACATACTCGGGACAAAGGGCATCACAACAGATGTCAGCCGTAGAGGGAGCACTGGGTGGTCAAAGAAGTTTTCTGCCTCCAGAGATTATGGCCATTGTTGTACCATCTCTCAAAGTTGGCGCCTCTGCTGGTATGGCTTCTCAACCTACCTTTGTGTCGAGCTTGGGCTGGACCTGTAGATCAGCTAGACTGACTTTCCCTTAGGCGCATGTGGTCTCTTTGCAGGAGCAACTGCTGGTATCCTCCGAGGTGCCCCTCCATTTTTCTTTTCGATTTTTGCAGGTGGCCAGTGGTTTGCATTGGGATCCAGTTACTACGGTGAGTACCAGATGGCCTATGAACACCGGCCCATAAGGAAGCACGGCTCTGACTAGTCATCACAGCATCTCGACTTGTTGCCATTAATGCAATGGGAGGGGAAGAGAAGCTTAGCCCAGGAGACAAGATAAAGGCAAGCGCGTTTGCTGGTGGATTTGCCGGCACACTTGGTGGCCTATTGAGTAAGTAAACTTGATCATGCCTTCGTGATAGTGGTGGTCTAACAATATCACAAGGGGGGCCTCGAAATATTGTCCCCGGCGCCATTGTGTTCTCAGTTCTCGGAGCAGGAGGTCAGGCATATGCCAACCGGAGGGCAGCAAAGGCGGAGGTTGAGTCTTCGGCAGACAAGAACGGGTTTTGGGCTAAATGGAGCCCAATCACTCAGCTCTCAGATGAAGACTACGAAAAACTTCTCGAGGAGAGACTTCTGCGAGTGGAAGCTGATATTGCTATCATTGACGACCATATCAAGCAACTCCGCGACTCGGAGACCCAAGCGCAACAGGACAATCACGGCGAGTCCGGAAAAGACAAAAGCAGCCAAGTATAGACTGCTTGGTTGCCTTTTTTTGTGTTAAAGTGGGCACAAATCTGTGTGCTGCCAGAACACAGGACTTTGGCCCAGAGTCACCGGCGTCATGGTGTTGCACCAAAAATGTTACAGCACTCAAGTGATTCTTACCTCCTTACCTGGTCCACGAAGAAAACATGCGTGGATGTGTTTGACTAGAAGAGTCCACATTCGCGCTGTTGTAATGACCTGTGGATATTGCAATTTAATTTGCCTCGCTATCGGATTGATCAAATTCCATCCGGCGGAAAGTTCCTCAGTTTTTTGTCGGCTTTTTGAAATATATTACCGAAGTGTCCGGATGTATCGTGTCTGCAACCTTGCATCAAGAGCGAACAAGAAGGCCGAATGGTCTAAATGCCTACCGTTTGTCCATGAAAGGGGTTGGAAAGTCGAGAGCGGGGTGGTGTCACGAATTGGGATGGAGTCTACAAAAGGAGACTAAAAGGGGGGTTCTTTAGTTGCAGATTCCATCCGCCGAAAATGCCCCTGGCTTGTGTTTGGTGACGAGAACCGGAACAACTTGGAATGAAACCCTCGAAATCAAGCACAGGCTGGGAAAGGTGATCTTTAAACCTTCCCGAGTTCTGGGTTTTACCTACACCAGAGCCTCGACTCGAAACATTGCTTTCAATCTCCAAACCTAAAAAATCTCGAACATCTGATGTTTCCCTTTTCACCCCACGGTTCTTATCCTCGGATCCTTGCCGAAATGGGCTTGGCTCCTGGGGATCTCTTTCCAGTGGTCTGGTTCTGTGTTCGGGGGCGCGGAAAGGGCGCTCAAGGCGGTGGTCGATGGCACTAAAAGCTCCCTGCCAAGCATCCAAGGAACGAACTGGCCCCTGTCAGAAGAACCAGGGAACCTCCACTGGAAGCCAGCGAAGCAGGGAAGCAAGGGGTGACTGGGAACATTCATTTCGCCCCTCTCGCTTTCGTCTTGCTCTTTATCCCCTTTCCAAGTTTCCGTCGGAACTTGCAGTTAGTTTGAATTTAATATCTTTGGCCTTTTTTACTGTCTTATTCAATTGAAATTCTTGACACGAGACGACGCCCAGCGCCCGCGCATACTCACCATCCACCTAATCGCTAACTCTTAATGCGCCGCCGCCGTGTTGGAGCGAGCTCGAAATAATTGATACTTGGCCGTGCTTACTTACACCCACGCACCCATCCAGCCCACCACCACGTCCAACCTCCCCAACGGGGAATCCAAAATCTCCAGTTACAAGTCCAAACCGAAAACCAACCCGGCGCGTCCCCCAACCATGGCATTCCTCAGCAGGGCCCACGAGTGAACAGAGTGACGGGAATGCAACGGGCAAGAAACGTGTTGCGACTAATGGACAGTTGCTGGAGCCCGTTATCCATGTACACTGCAGCTGCGAGCAATACTACATCCTCGAATACATCGCGAGATGGCCCTCCTTAATCCCACTTTTGTATTTGGCATAATAGTCCTTCTCTACCTCTCATCCTTCGTTTTATTCGCCGTCATCCGTATCATCACCGGTCTTTCCATTCAGCGCCTTGGCTACTTTTCACTTCGACGACTATCATACACCCCACGCGATGGCATTCGAATCGATATTCGCGGTCTGGGTCTCAACGTCCACCGCCCCACCTTCGCACAGCCCACATGGCTCAGTATTGTCGTCAGCGAGCTTGCCGTCACAGTTGATATTAGGGAGTTGGAAGGGAACAAGGCGGCGGGAGCTACACCCAACGACAGCGACGAGTCTGACAATGAGAACGAGGGGAGCCAAGATAAGGCCACGGCCACAGAGGGCCCAACTTTATTGCCACCGCCAGCTGACTTGCCCAGAATTGTTCGCCGGGAAACCAACTCGGAGGGCCGGAGCAAGACGTGGAAGCAGCTAACCAAGGTCAAGGAGAATATCAAGCTCCTGCATCGCAAAGTCAATTTGCTTCGGATGGTGGATATTGTGGCGACAAATTCAACTGTTAGCATTGAAGATGTGGGTAATGTGCAGTTGGGCAGCGTCACTGTTGCGGTCGACACAAGGAGGAAGATGGTCGACCAGGCGCGTTTCTTTATGCAAGGGGCAGCAGAGAGGAAAGGGCAAAAACAGCAGGCCGAATGGATTGTGACATTGAGGAGTGTGCTTTTTACTGCTACTGGAGGAGAAGCACAGGAGGTCTTGGATAGCGCTTCCTTAAATATCCATGGATACCTCTACGAAGCCCTCGACGGTCTCCGGGATACGGCGATCGCCCTGAAACTCGGCCGAGTCCATATTCCGTATGACGAGGTTCGACGAAGCGCAACAAACTATAAACATATCAAGAAAGAAGTGAGGCAGGGTCTCGCCGAGTCTCAATCCATGGAGAAACTTGTCGACCAAGTAATACAGGAAATCGATTTGCCAGGAAGCACCACCAACCGCAATTTAATGCAGACTGTCTCCGACTCCAAAGAGCTCGTGAGTTCAGTTCTCAGGGGAATCAAGGAGGTCCAATTCGCAGTCAGCTATATGGGCTTCACCAAAAAGATTGAGGCGGTTCGGCCTGCAGGCTCCCCTATACTGCTAAACGCATCCATGAAGGAGGTTGGAATCGATCTCCACCGCCTGGATTCGAAGTCTCCTGCACATAGGATGTACTTCCCCTCCAAAGATATTGCCCACGAGGCTCTTGCTGCAGCTCTGTCCATATCCATCGGCCTCGATGACGGACATGGCAAACCCGAACGGATCATGTACATCCCAATGGCAACTACCACAGTGAGGACCACTTTGCCCTCGAAGACCGTTGAGCTCGCCAACGAAGGAACTGCCGAGCAGCGGAACGCCAACATTCTCTTTGCCAATTCGGTAGTCACCTCTCCATCCGTCGATCTCGACCCTCGACACCTCCCACTTCTCCTAGCCATGCTTCAGCGCAAGCCAAAGATCAAGAAAGATGAGCCGCAGCAAAAACACATGCTGATTTCAAGGCTTCTACCAAAAGCCAACATCAAATTTTCCATGCACGAGCCAGTGGTCCGAATAGCACTCCCGCCTGTGCAGAAAGGAGCGGATCCTGACGATTTTGACATCATCATATCGTCCATATCGTCCATCTCACTGGATATGGAGTCATTCCACTCAACCGTTGAAGAGCTGCACTACTCATTAGCTGCGACCATGAGGCTTCAAAACCATCGTTTGTATTATCAGACGTGTGCTGGGAACGAAAAGATCGATCTCCTCGAAACGGACTCATTCGATTTGAAAGTGCAGCTCAATGCGTCCCCTGCTGTCCAAGTAGTTGCCACCGGCAATCTGCAGAATTTCGCCTTAAAGATGGTCAGAGATGAAATCGGGGATGGGTTGCGGCAGATTGTGCGCCAACTGCGTCTCGATGTTGAGCCCGACAAGCGTGCAGCGTCGAAAACCCCTAAACACTCCAATTTCTTGCGTGCCATGCCCGCATGGT
The DNA here is from genome assembly GCA_033297175.1 of Cladorrhinum sp. PSN332. Classification (NCBI taxonomy): domain Eukaryota; kingdom Fungi; phylum Ascomycota; class Sordariomycetes; order Sordariales; family Podosporaceae; genus Cladorrhinum; species Cladorrhinum sp. PSN332. Next base: position 778,371 of record MU858813.1, on the reverse strand, counting down.
TGCTACACTTCCAACTGCAGTGTTCAGATTTCAGCTTCGAAGTGGCGGGAGTGGACAAGGACATCGCAGAAGAATCGAGGGGTCTTGCTCTCCAGCTAGATACGTGGTCTGTTGAGTATAGGGCCCAGAGACTGGATGGACTGCAAAGACGACCTTCTCGACGTAGAGCAAGCAGCCGTGGCATGATGTCACCGGAGGCAGATATTCTGAAGACTATTCCGATGTCTCCAAGGAAAAAGTATCACCACGATGGCGACGGCCGTCGGGTAGCATTCCATTTCAAGGGTCTCGAGGCCTACATGATTGAAGCCGAGGACAAGTGGGAGGTTGAGCCCTTTGTGAGCATTCCACGGGTGGAGTTGGCGTTCTCGACGTTGAGCGATAATCAGGGTCCCGTATTCCATATTCAGTCACAAATAAGGACCGTTCGCGTTCAGTACTCGCTCTACCGCCATTACGCAGTTGGCGTCGCCGTCACGGTGCTGCGCAAGGCTTTCGTGAGGACAAACAAAGACGTCAGCAGCCCTATCATACCGAGCACTCCAAAGTTGGCAGCACAGAGGCTGGTCGTCGGACACCTTTCCCCTCCAACCAGCAACGGTATGCCAGATTTTATGCTGGGTGGCGACGACTCTTTTCGCGCCGTTCAGGAGCTTATTGCTGTGGACATCAAGGCAACTATGATTCAGGTCAAGGCTGAACTGCCTTCGGATCCGCCTATGATGCTTCAAATTTTCAACGTGGAGGCCGGGCGCCACCGATGGTCTCCCCCATTCTTGCATGCCAAGCTCGTGCGGTTATATGCCGAAGCACCCAGGATGCGCAGAGTTTGGGCACGAATCATCAGCATCAAGAATGTGCGTCTGGACTATCGTGAGTCACGTCGGAAAATCACCGGCGCCGGCGTTCACGACGAACGCATGTTTGACATTGTCTCGGAGACGATCCGTGTTGCCGTCCCTCACGACCTTGTTGTTTATAAGATTACCGACAACTTTGTCAACGTGATCAAGTCTGCCCAGCAGCTCCATCACCGCTTCAAAACTGGGACCAATGAGTACATTCTTGACAAGGGTCCAGAAGGCCCAAAGAATGTGCCCAAGATCTCTGTCCGGACGAAGACTCTGCTCTTCGAGTTGGAGGACGGCGCGTTTGAATGGAAGCTCGGCGTTATATACCGTGCTGGATTGGTGGAAATGATGCAACGAGAGGCCCGAGAGGAAGCTTTCCGGGTCAAGGTGAAAAAGATACACGAGGAAGACTCCAAGCGGGGGTCTGCCAAACATCGAACTCGGTCTGCTGCTCCTCGCGGCGTCACCAATCCCTCGGGTGGCTCTCGTAGCCACGAGGGCCGAAAGCGTTCCTCTAGCGAAACTCGCTACCGTGGGCGCGCACCCAGATACGACCCAGAAGAGGGCTCTCAAGGCATTAGCGGTAACGCTCGTATCTCGATCACCGAGGCTAGAGAGAAGTTAAATGTACACAACGCCAAGAGCTGGAAACAACGCATCGACCAGCAGTATGAAGTGTCCAGAAACGCGGCAAAGGACATGCATTCGCTGTTTTGGGGTGTCAATGAGGTTCCGGAGGATATGGATGACAGCGAGAAGATTCTTGAAATCCCACAACGACCCTCCCTCGCCGCCGCTCTTGTCAATGACCTTCACATCACTATCGACAAACCATCTTTTCCACTAAAAGAGCTTCCTGACTTCCTACACAAGGTTGGCAAGGGCATGCCGAGGGATATGAAGTATGCTCTGCTCGTTCCTATGAGTGTCAAGATCGACATGGGTGAGGCAAAGATAACCCTGAGGGATTATCCACTGCCGTTCATACATGTCCCATCAACCAAATCAGGACAGTCCGCACGATTGCCGGCCCTTTCATTGACAACCGATTTTGTGATTGCAGAGGAATACCGAGGACCCCAGTCCATGCGCAAGATCACAGTTCAGGTTGTTCCGGCAGCGCGAAGTTTGAGCTTGGACCCATCGGCGCCCAACTCGGGAAGCTTTGCAGTGGACGTTAGGAGAACCATTGGACCTGTCAAGACCTTTTCAGACATGACCGCTGACATCCACACGGCTAATCCAACCCGCATTACATGGGGCCCATCATATCAGCCTGCGATTCAAGACATGATGATGGCCATTGAGTCCATGACCAAACCCCAGCTTGATCCCTCAGAAAAGGTTGGCTTCTGGGACAAGATCAGGCTCAACTTCCATTCGCGAGTCCGTGTGGCCTGGAGGGGAGATGGCGATGTCCATCTGGCCTTGAAGGGTAGTAGAGATCCCTACCAAGTCACCGGCACTGGTGCAGGTTTCATCATGTGCTGGCGTAATGATGTAAGATGGAACATTCATACTGATGATGACCCCAAGCGGTTCATGACAGTCGACAGCAACGAGTTTGTCCTTGCTGTTCCAGACTACAGCCATCAAGTCCGCGAAACACGGAGGCAACATGGCGAAGATGAAAGCATCACGAGTAGCAGTAGTTTTCAATCCGGTGCGGCGTTCAAGAAGGTCGTCATCAAGCTATCTGGCAAGGTGCAAGTTCTTGCTGGCCTTGTCTTTGAGAGAGCGATCGAGAATGGCAACAGGAGTTTCGAGTTCAAGCCACATTACGATGTTGTGCTCAAGGCGCCACGCGATGCCAAGCCTGAAAATGGACGGCCATATGATGCTTTCCGCGGATTCAGGAGTCAGCATATCCATCTCTCCGTTGCCGTGCGGGCTCCTGTCGACCGGGAATGGACAGGTTTGGTCACTGAACCCTCACGCAGCTACAACACTGTTCACCTTACACCTCGTTTCTTCACCCATTTCTTTGCGTGGTGGTCTCTCTTCTCAGGGCCGCTCTCCTTACCGGTTCGCCAGGGTGCACTTTGGCCCGGTCGGGAGAAGAACAGTAAGAAATTTGGCCGACACCTTGCCACAATCAAGTATAACGTCTTATTGGCACCGCTTTTCCTCAGTCACATCTATAAGCACAAGGATGTCGAAGATTATTCAGAGAATTCAGTCTCTGCCACCGGCATCAAGGTTCGCTTCGACAGCTGGATGTTGGACCTGCACCAGAGGCGTGAAGAGTTCAACACCCGAGACCGCGGGCGCGGGACTCAGACTAGAACCACTGGCATGAAGCTCCATGCTGGACAACTAGATCTCGTTTCTGCCGACATCCGTGCTGTATCGGCTAGCATACGTGGCACGACGGCCGATGCGGTTTTAAGGCACTCTCTATCAACTTTTATTACTGACCAGGAAGGAGATGGTACTGACCTCTCCCGCTTCACCATTCCCGACAATGATCTGACATGGATCGATATGGATGATTTCGTCGAGCTGGACTGGATCCTGCCGACCGAACCAAATCCCGACACCAAGATTCTCCCATTAGCTTTTGCTCCTCGGATCACGTACTTCCGTCAGACAGACATCGGCGGTACCATTGATGGCGATCCAGACAGGACGAGTGATTTTGGTCAAGAGCCCACCCATTTTTGCATCATGAGCCAGGACGACGACCCTAGAAGGGTACAGAGCCAGCTCATTCGCCGGCGCTTGGAGCAGATTGACGTTCAGATGGAGACACATGAACGAAATCTCGGGGAGCTCGAGCTTCGCCTTGTCCGTGGTGATATAACTGATGCGGACCTGGGAGCGGAATTCGATATTCTGACCAGACATAGTGCAGTACTGGCGGGACGGAAGAATTTCTTGGAGGGCATGCTTAGAGAGATGATGCCACATTGTCCGTCCAGCTTCGACGACGGAGAGTCTACATGCACCGAGGGAGAATCCGTAACTTCTCCTAATCTACCACCTGATGACCTTGCGTCACCTGAAAGCACGGAGTTTGCAAGTGACTTCAAGAATCGCTTCGTTGTCCATAATATGCAGCTCAAGTGGAACAATACGTTGCGAAACATCATTCTTCGCTACATCCATCAAGTCGGTCAGCGCCGTGGTTTTGTCTACTACTTGTCTCGGCCGGCAGTCAAGTTCATCCTGGATCTGGTGGACGAACAGACAAAGTCCAAGACTGCTAAGCAGACAGCGCCCTCGACCAGAACTGGCAGCGCCCCTGATACCCAGGCGGCAGATCGCGATATTCAGAAGGATATTGAGGATAGAATTCGTAAGATTCTGCAAGACGGCAAAAAATTCTCAGGGAATGACGATGGTGAAACTGCAGGGGGGCATCCGACCATGGCCGACTTGTCAAGCGGTATTGCGGATGAGTTCACGACCCAGAACAGCTATCACGTCCGTCTCATAGCGCCCCAAATCCAGCTACAGAGCGACAAGAACAAGAAGCACGTGGTGCTCACTACAGCCAAGGGAATGGAGCTCAAGGTGGTCGACGTCCTCGAGAAGAGCAGGATGTCCGATGAAGTCAGTGGTCTTGTCCAGCAGCGTTTCCTTGTCAATATGGACAGCACGCAGTTTTTCGTCACCCATCAAAAGTGGTTTTCGACGCAGCTGGTGTCCATGTACTCCGGAAACACCTACGGCACACCTTCAGGCTCGTCTTGGCCACCTTGGGTTCCAATGGAGGTCATGTTTGATTTCCAGGCAGATCCTTTTGGCTTCAAGCGCGTCGTCCAGAAGACCTCGGCCTTGCTTCGCTACGACAAGTACAACAACCTCCGCCTAAAATACAATGACGAGGTCAACACAAACGAGAACGAGAACATTAGCCTCCAAGACGGCGCTGCCGAGAGCAGGACAGACAATCTCTGGGTTGAATTTCCACAGGCTCATGCATTGTGCAACTCATCACAGTATTACGCTATCTACGTCATTGTTCTAGACCTCCTCATGTACAGCGAACCATTAGAAAAGACGCGGAATGAGAGACTGGAGAAGATCATGCTCGCCTCCGACTTTAGCGATCTGAGAGGAGCACCAGAGATGGTCACCAAGCTCCAGGAGCGGGTCCGGCAGCTTGAGGACATCAAGACGCACTTCCAAACCCACTCGAAGCAGTTGGACAAGCAGAGCTGGAAAGATCGTCTCTTGCTTGAGCGTGATTTGGCTGCATGCGAAGATGAGCTCTTTTTTATGATGAAGGCCATCACCACTTCTCAGAGAAAGTTTGACGGCACTACTAGCAGTGCTCTCTTGAAGTGGAGCATTACGGCCAAGGAGATTGTCTGGCAACTGATCCGTGATAACAACGAGCCCCTGGTTGAGCTGCAGCTCAAGGATGTTGAGTATGATCGCACAGACAACTCGGATGGATCGCACATCAACTTGATCCAGGTTGGCAAGGTTCTCGGTCTCAACCTGCTCCCAGATGCAATCTATCCCGTCATGGTGGCTCCTTACGTCGAGGGCAATGCTGCAGGGATGGACGATGATTCCAAGCCGATGATTCGTGTGTACTGGAACATGCTGGAGGCCATTGCTGGCATTCCCATCATGGACCACTTCGAGGTGAATTTGTTCCCTCTGAAGGTGCAGCTGGAACGTGAGGTCGGAAAGAAACTTTTCGAGTACATCTTCCCCGGTATCGACGGGGATGGCGCCCCCACCGATGGCAAGAACACCTCCCCGTTCATGATTAAGCAGACATTGCCGGGAGAGGAAGATGAGAAGAGCGATAATGAGTCGATGAATGAATCGATTCCTCGACTAGGGGCCGCTATTTCTTTCCCCGACAAGGACAACTCCTCGGATATCGGTCAAAGTCAATTTGAAACACGGGCCGGATCTCTTGAGTTGAGGCTTCGCCCGACGCTGACGTCTGATCCGGATGAAGACACGGCGAAGCACAAGGCGTTAAGCATCTATTCTGGCGAGGGCAATTCTTTCCGGCTGTTCCGATCAGGCACTGGGTTCAAGGCGGTCGGCAAGAAGGCTTCTCACGATTCTCTCCGCGGCGCCGCCAATCCCAGACCTGGCATTGGCAGAACCGGCACGGGATTTTCTACCGTTTCTGTCAGCGGCGAGTCGAGAAAAGCATCACGTTTCGGGCTGCGACATAGGTCCAACGGTAACGATGCTAAGTCGAAGCAGTCTGACGACCTAACCAAGATGATTGACCGAGCGTCGAGCTATATGACTTTCTCGTACATCAAGATGCCTTCGGTGGTGCTCTGCGTCAGCTACAAGGGCAAAGGAGAGCGCAACTTTGAGGATGTTCATGACTTTGTCTTCCGCTTGCCTACGATCGAGTACCACAACAAGACGTGGTCCAACCTTGATCTTGCTCTTGCTCTGAAGAGCAGAGTTATCAAGGCGCTGATCAGCCATACGGGCGCGATTATTGGTAACAAGTTCAAGCACAGGCCAAATATTGCGCAGCAGAACAAGTTGAGAGAACTGGCGAATAGTTCGGCACTCTTGGCGACGCCGTACTCATACGCGCCTTCGATCGCCGAGTCGAGGGATAACAGCGGTGATGACTCGTCGTCTCTGTACGGTGTCTCGCCTGTTGATTTTTCCAGATCTCCGCCGCAGTCAATTAGACGGGCGCAAACTTCGATACCGGCACCTGCTTCGTCAAATAGTAGGAGCCCTAGCATTGCGTCCTCAAGGTCTCATCGGTCGGCCACGACACATGTGGTTTCAGGTTCTGGTGGTAGTGGTGTCGGCGGTGCTGGTGGAAATGTGTCGGTTAGCTCGCAGGCTTCCGGTGCGATTCCTACCTTCTTGATGACGCAGCCTACGGTGTCTACCATTGATGGCATGGATAATGGTAGCAGGGGAGGTTTTAATCTCCTGAGGCCAAGTTCGAGTGGTTGGTCTCGGCCGTTTGGTGGACAAAGCCAGGCGAACGGCGGGGGAGTGAAGAGACCCGGGAGCAGCAGTGGTGTTTCGCTGGCGGGAATGGCTGCCACGTCGTCGGCTTTTACTAGCATCACCAGTAATGGCCATGCCGTAGAGCAAAGTCCTGAGCGGAAGAGGGCGGGCACCACGGGGCATGGGATCAGGGAGAAGTTTCATGCTTTTGCGAATCGGTTGAAGGACCGCGAGGCCACGGTTGTTCCTGTGGGGAGCGGAGAAGGGGTAGTGGCAGAAGAAAGTGAGGGCGGTACTGGGAAAGAAGATAACGATGAACGTGGCGGCGGGAATGGGCTTTTCAAGACGTTGAGTAGGGGTGTACGAGGGTAAAATCATAACATACCCACCGGTGTCCTGGTTATAATTTGGCTTTTACGAAGCGAAGCAAGCAAGCAAGCAACGCATTGGATAAAGCATTGGGCATCTCTTTTTCTCTTTTTTCTCAAGTATTTTATTTCTTTTTGTTATTGGATTTTAGTATATACTCTACATATATATAGATGGAAATGGTATACAGGCAAAATGTTGCGGCCAGAACCCGGGCTACCTGGCGCCACCAGGTGACACCTGTGTGGTAAACCGCATGGTCGGCTACGACTAGATTACTTCTTCTGGACCAAAGCCCGTTTAGCTTATAGACTTAACAACTAATTGAATTATTACTAACTTCTTTATTTGCTGGGCCTGAGGCCTTTTGACAAGCCTTCTGCGAGGTAGTGCTTACCGTAATACAAAAGGCGGATTCACATGGATATATACATGGGAGTTTGTCACAAAGCGGCCTTGGTTTTGTATTATTAAGTGTTTGGTTCTGAAACTGCTTCTCAACGGGCAGTTGTTTTATTTAAAATCTATAAATAATATTTAGAGCCAAGGGAGTTATGAATCCATATGTGAATTAAATCAGAGATAGTGATTCCTCCCTCCCTCTTGAGTGATTGTGGCAGCTTGGGAGAAGGGGTGGTTGTCTCAGATACCATCCATCAGAAATCTCGTTAGGAAAGCAGGAGAGAGAAGAAAAAAAAGAAGTTCATCACTTTTCTCTCTTTACCTTCTGAAGCTGCGATTCCTTGAAACCTCGGAAATTTTGACGGTATAACACTTTCAGCCTGGAAGGTGACGTTGTGGTTGACACCTTGACGGCAGGGTTCTTTATCTTATCGCAGCTAAGGTACCACTGACTGGCAACCCCTCCAGTCAACCAGGCAGCTGCAGCAGCTCAAACTCTCACAGCTTCCCAAACTCCATCAAACAACCAAACCAATAATATCCCCGACTTAATTATCACCAAACACAACCTTTGGTCATTAGCGACAGAAATACACACAGAGTTGGTTTTGACACCCAAGTCGCAAGACTTAGTCGTCACGATGGGTAAATTATCCTCTCTCCATCTGCCACCACCAACCCTTATGTATCTAACCATTCCATTCCCAAATGTCTAGAGCTCCCACAGCACGAATCCCTCATCGACCACCAACGCGATGCCCTCTACTACTACGACAAAAGCTCCCAGAGCAATACCGGTAATCCATGGCTCAAAGACCCAACCTACTTCAAGACGGTTCGCATCTCCTCGATCGCCCTGCTCAAAATGACCATGCACGCTCGGTCAGGCGGTACTTTAGAGGTCATGGGAATGATGCAAGGATACATCGACAAGACGACAATCGTGGTAACCGACGCCTTTCGCTTGCCAGTCGAGGGCACAGAAACCCGCGTAAACGCAGCAGGCGAAGCGGACGAGTACCTCATCACGTACCTCCAAGGATGCCGCGACGAGTCACGTCAAGAGAACGTAGTAGGGTGGTATCATTCCCACCCCGGTTACGGGTGCTGGTTATCCGGGATCGACGTCGAGACGCAAAAGTTGCAGCAAATGCAAGGACCCATGGTGGCTATTGTTGTCGATCCCGATCGTACTGTGAGCGCAGGCAAGGTCGAGATTGGAGCGTTTAGGACGTATCCTGAGGGATATGCTGGGGGTAAAGACAATGGGGGTGTTGACGTGCCCATGAACAAGGCGGAGGATTTTGGTGCGCATGCGAGCAAGTACTACGCATTGGAGGTGGAGCATTTCAAGAGCACGTTGGATAACAAGTTGTTGGATTTGTTGTGGAATAAGTATTGGGTTCAGACGCTGGCGCAGAATCCGCTTTTGACGAATAGGGATTTTAGCAGCGCGCAGATGAGTGATTTGGGGCAGAGGGTTAGGGATGCTGCTTCGGTTATTTCGAGGTCGGGTGGTGGTTCAGGAGCGGCAGGTGGTGGGAAAGCAGGAGGAGGACCGATCTTGGCGAATTCAAGTGCGGCAGTTGGAGGAAGCAGTGGTTCTGGTGGCCATGGCGGTCATGTTTCCGGAAAGGCGGCAACACAACAGAGCTTTGAGAGAATCTTGAGGGATGTCGGACAGGTGGCGGCCAAGGAGAAGGCAGGATTGATAGCTTCAGAAGTAAAGCAGGGCATCTTTGGTGGGTTGACGCCTAGGTGTGGTTGTCGTCCACAGCAGCAGCAGCAAGAGGGAGCAGGGCCGACTGCTGATCCTGTTGCCGAGACTCAAAAGGCTGCTGAGGGTGAGAGTGCTTAGAAGGCAAAAAGGAAAAGAGATGAAAACAGTTTAGAGGATGCATTTTCTACCTTTTCTCCTTCCTAGACCACGACAGACACGAAACGATACGGTTATTAGTATTCATCTTTTTTTGGTAACGGCGTCAAGAGGCAGAGCGGTCGGGCAAAGGGACGGACAACTAAAACAGAGCGACACACACAAAGATACGTATATATGTAGAGGGGGTTGGTTATAATGGCTTCGGCTGTTTTATGCAGTCGATAATGAGATTTTAGATGCGAAGCGCACACTGTGACATGATATGATATGATACATTGTGATTAGAGCGATATGTACTGTACGTTCTAAGCTGCAACGGCCTTAGCAGCGAGCAGCCGCTTCATTGTCTCCTCCTTGCCCAACAATTCCATGCTCAGCGGAATGGAGAACCCTTGCTCTCCAGCGAGCATGGCCCACCGACAAAACTTCCAAGTGTTTTTGCTAACGGTAGAGGATTCGTCATCAGCCTTGACGAAACCGATTGCTTCTTTCCTTTCGGTCAGGACCTTGCTGATCTTGGCCTTCTTCCAGTTGTCCGAATCGATCTTGTCGAGTTCCTCAACGATGTATCCCATAGCCTCTGCCGCGGTAGTCGGTTCATCCAGCAAGGTAACAGACTTGAATTGCATGTTTCTGCTCAGCTCATCCTTCAGCACCGAGTCTGGGATCGAGTAGAACAAATACTTGAGCGCGTGGAAATCTGTATCGAACTTGTTTTGCTCCGAAATATCTGGACCTTCCTCGTTGAGTCTCATTATGATTTTGAAGATTTCGGCTAGGTAGGCTGGTTTTTCGAGGATTTGGGGGTTGGATATTGGTTCACCGAGAAGGTTTGGCGAAGAAGAGGCTGTCTCTTTTAGTTTCTCAAGGAACGGTGTGAGTATGGTTTCTTTGAGATTCTGAAGACGGGCAGGGTTTGATTCGAGTTCGGAGTCGAGACGCTTGAGGTGTTCTTTTTGGAGGAAGCTTAGTTTGGCTAGTGAGACTACGATGTCGCCTTTGCTGAACTTGAGGTTGAACTGAAAGAGATATTTCTGTTAGGTAGGGAATTAATTATTGTGAAAGGGGGAAGGTGTCTTACGTTGTCAACCAGGTCCTTCATACTCATGACATCTCCGTTTCCACCTGCCTTTTTACCGCCGCTGGCATCTCGGCCTCTCCATCCCAGGAGAGAAACAAAGTTTAGAAGAGTCTCGGGGAGGATATTTCTGTCTTGATACCAGGACAAGTTGGCGCCCTTGTCGCGCTTGCTTAGTTTTTGCCGCTGGGCGTCGACGAGCAAACCGACGTGGGCGAATTCAGGCGGTTGCCATCCGAAAGCGTTGTACAGCTCGACATGTTTAGGTGTTGAGATGAGCCATTCAGCTCCGCGGATGACGTGGGTGATCTCCATGTCCTTGTCGTCAACAACGTTGGCGAAGTGGTATGTTGGGAACCCATCTCGCTTGATGATGATGTAGTCGTCTTCGGGGTGCTTCTTTCGGTATCCGCCGTATACGATGTCCTGGATGAGGGTTCGTGTTTTTGAGCTCTTGAACCTGATAGCGAAGGCCTCGCCATTGGCTGCCCGCTCATTGGATTCTTCAGGGGACACGTGAAGACATGTGCCGGGATACTGGGCCCACTGTCCGGCTTCGATTTGAATTCTTTTGTGCTCCTCGAGGGCTTCGGGTGTACAAAAGCATCTGTATGCTTTGCCCTCTTCAACAAGTTTTTCGGCATGCTTGTGGTAGAGAGGCAGCCTTTCAGACTGTCTGTATGAACCATGGGGGCCATTTACATCAGGGCCTACGAGTGGAATGGATACTTTGTCAGTGGGGAGGAACCACTTCTTACGTGCAACATAACCACGTACCTTCATCCCAGGAGAGTCCAGACCACTTGAGGTCTTGATACAGTTTCTCTTCTGCATCTTGAACGATACGGCTCTAGAATGTGTACTTGTATGAGCCTCAGTTCGGTTTTACGGTCTATGAATTCAAGAATGGTATCACCTGATCAGTGTCCTCAATGCGCAAAATAAACGAGCCTCCAGTAGCTCTAGCGAGGAGATAGTTGAACAAGGCAGTCCGCAATGATCCCAGATGCAGGTATCCTGTCGGCGATGGAGCGAATCGGGTACGACATGGTGTGGTTGGCAGCTTCTGTTTTTCTTCTCGTGCTTCCTGATCTGGGTTGGCTGAGAGTCTGGAGCTGCATGAGAACCACATTCGATGAGTCTGGGATTGTCTCAATGTGGAAATTGCCTTCCATTGGCCATATACTGATGACCATACTGGCCGCCTAGAAAGGCTGATGCCTATACCCCCCATTCTGGGTGGTGTAAGTGGGTGACTTGGGGGTGAACGTTGGTGGTGATGAGCTCTGGAGCTGAGCCACAGGTTCGTCCAGCTCGAGATAACTAATTCAGCCTGTGGCGGTGCAGTTTTGCAAAGCTGAGTGGCCCACCATTGATAAGACGCAGGTGGGGGTTATCGATAAGATTGATTGTTGAGATGCATGGGAATTTCATCATTCCCACCCCTCCGTGAATGCAACCCATGAGGGACAAGCTGGAAGGTGAGAATATGATTGGTATCATATCTCTCTCATTCGCAGTGCAGGAGCCCATTTCCCTAGAATCAGGCTGATAGAACTTCTTTCTTGGCAGACCCTGATGCAACCTGTCAGTTGCAAACAAAATCGCCCACCAGCAACCTGAATGTGAGCAACCAAGGGCCCATTAAAAGCGTCATTGTCTGTATTTGCAATTCATCTCGGGGGGTTTTTTGTATTTTGTATTTTTTTTTTATTTTTTTTTTGGAGACTTGACTCTGCTGTATCAGAGAGTTGTCGCAAGCCATTTGATGCCTGCCCACTGTGGCTTTTGCTGGAAAACTGGACCATTAAAGAAGATTGTACTCGTATTGCTTGTTTCAGCACTGCAGTGAATTGTTTGCTGAATATTCATTGGGGAAAGGAATCCAATAAATTCTTATTGGACAGTTTGACACAAATACTGTCTCCTGTCAGTGGCGGTCCTCACTCTTTCCTGTCCCAGATCCTAGTACCTTTTTTGAGGCAAGGCACGCGGGGCGCCTTCTTGACGGGCTAAATTTTCAGTACCACGTACCCAAGCCTTCCTTACATCCCCCATCGACACCTTTCTCGACAATCCGCCCCGACAACCACCATCTGGAATTTGCATTCTTTTCCAGAGTTTGCAACGTTCCATATTCCGCTGCCATTCTTAATATTCTCGGGTTTTTCAGTCCCCGGGAATTCCGCAAACATGGCCAGCGCTGGCGAGGATGTCGATCTCTATGGTAAAGGACGCCCGCTGCTGCCTCTGTGGCCGCCCCAGTGCATTGTATATGCTAACCTTGTGTTTTCCCACGATAGCCCTCCTCGGCATAGACAAGTCAGCCAGCCCTAATGATATCAAGAAGGCTTACCGCAAGGTATGTTTCTCAAACCCCCTAGGCCACCCCGTTTGCCGTTTGGTCCGCGTGCTTACGATTGTATTTGTGTAGTTGGCGCTGCAGCACCATCCCGACAAGGTCTCCGAAGATATCCGGGTCGAATCAGAAGCCAAATTCAAGGCCATCACACAAGCATACGAAATCCTTCGCGATGACGAGAAGCGCCACCTTTACGATACCCATGGCATGGCTGCCTTCGACCCATCAAGAGGCGGCGGTCCTGGTGGTCCCGGCGGCGTAAACTTGGACGACATTCTCTCCCAGATGTTTGGCGGCGGCATGGGCGGAATGGGCGGCATGCCCGGCATGGGTGGTATGCCCCGGAGGCAAAGACGCAGCCCCGACGAAGAACAGCCTTACAAGGCCAGTCTCGAGGATCTGTACAAGGGCAAGACTGTCAAGTTCGCTGCTGAGAAGCAGGTCGTGTGCGGTACTTGCACCGGCAGTGGTGCCAAGGAGAAGGTCAAACCCAACAAGTGCGATCAGTGTGGTGGCCATGGTGTCGTCGACGTCATCCGCCAGATGGGTCCTATCAGACACAGAGAGCGCGTTGTGTGTGACCACTGCCAGGGCTCTGGCAACTATTACAAGGAGAAGGATCGCTGCAAGAAGTGCAAGGGCAAGCGGACTGTCAAGGAGAACAAAGCCCTGGAGGTATACATTCCCCGCGGCTCCATGCAGGGAGAGAGAATCGTTTTGGAAGGCGAGGCGGACCAACTCCCCGACACCACTCCTGGTGATCTCATCTTCCACATTATCGAGGAACCTCATGATGTCTTCACTCGCATTGGCCACGACCTGTCAGCCGACCTCAAGGTCACCTTGGCTGAGGCCCTTGGAGGCTTCTCTCGCGTTGTTTTGAAGCACCTCGACGGTAGAGGCATCCAAATCGACCACCCCCGTGGCAAGATCCTTCGTCCTGGCCAGGTCCTCAAGGTTCACAACGAGGGTATGCCTGTCAAGCGAGGTGATCAGAAGGGCGACTTGTACTTGATTGTCAAGATCGAGTTCCCCGAGGACGGCTGGTTGAATGACGACAAGCAGTATGAGGAGCTTCAGAAGCTGCTCCCTGGTCCTGCGGCCCCCATCAAGGCTGACGAGGTCGATGATGTCGAGTACGAGGATGACGCAGATATTGAGCAGGTAAGACATGCTGTCAGCCAAGAAACCCAGCGACCAAGATCTTTGCTAACATTGTTTACTAGATGGGCGCTCACCAAGGTGACCCAAGATATGCCGGTGAATGGGAAGATGATGAGGAGGAGGGCGAGGGCGTGCAACAGTGTTCCGCTCAATAAAAGATGAAAATGTGAGGGAGCTTCATGAACAAGCATGAGTTAGATACCGATTTTCTTTACTCTCTGCGGGGCCGAAATGGGTGACCCAGCGCTGCTGCTCTGGATACTTGGGGATAGGGAAAGCGTAATATGCCATGACTGTGATTTCAACGTCCATAGATGAATGCCAACCGGAATGCTAGAGGGGGCCATATCATAAGCCCTGTTTCTTATTTCATAAATCATAAACTTCGCTTTGACGTCTCGAGAATGATCATGTTATGATGATGCACGACTCCATCCCAAAACAGCATTCCGCATCTCAACACTGGTTTCCATCATCGTGCATTGAGAGCAACTGCCGCAAAATCTTTATCGATAAGGCAACCCCCCACCAGAAACACAAACACCGTAGAGGTGGGTCCCTCTTCCTTTGCCAAGCCCAAGACTGCCAAACTCATTGGTGCACAGACCATCAAGCTTAACAATTTTCGAATTTCCGCAGCCCTAAGCCCACCAGCACCCAATTTCTCGATTTTTTCCACCCCAGGTAGGTCCCGATATTGACGTCGCCAAACCCTTCAACCGTCACCCGACAAAAACACCGTCAAGGTATGTTCTCGCTGCATCTTTGGAATTGAATCAATTACTAGAGGAGAATCTAACGCATTTTTTCAAGATGGTTGCCGCCAAGAAGCATGTCCCGATCGTGAAGAAGCGTACGTACCGAACCCATCCCAGCGATTACACGCCCCGAGACACAATCCCACACACTTGTCCGACGAGATAGCAGACATACACACCATACCCACCGTTCACGCCCTGATCCTGCCGATGGATTGTTTGAGAGAGCACGAATGTTGACGAGATGGTTTTGATATACAGGCACGAAGAGCTTCATGCGCCACCAGAGCGACCGCTTCATGCGGGTCGACTCCGCTTGGCGCAAGCCCAAGGGTATTGACAACCGTGTCCGGAGACGCTTCAAGGGCACTCTTGCTATGCCCTCGGTACGTGGCCCTCTTTTTTATACTCTGGTGGTGGTTGGGAATCATGGGGCGGAGAACGTCTGCTGCTGCTGCTGCTCAAGCGGCGGCAGCAGGCTGGGATCTGCGATTGCAATAATGGGGGGAGACGGAAAGGCTTGGAACAACCACGGGAGGTGAAAAGGAAATGACAAGACTGACACAATCACTTTCACTTTTAGATCGGCTATGGCTCCAACAAGAAGACCAAGCACATGATGCCCTCCGGCCACAAGTCCTTCCTCGTCAGCAACGTCCGTGACGTCGAGCTGCTCCTCATGCACAACAAGACCCACGCTGCCGAGTTCGTCTTTCCTTCAGCCCAGTCTTCTTGCCATTGTAGCAAGTAATTTTTAGCACGAGAAAGGACTGACATTTATTACGAACAGGATCGCCCACAACGTCTCTTCCAGAAAGCGCATCGAGATCATCGCCAGAGCCAAGCAATTAAGCGTCAAGGTCACCAACGCCAAGGCCAAGGTCACCACCGAGGTTTAAATTACAAACTTACGCGATGGGGGCTTTTCTTTACGTGTTTTGGGGCATCTTCTCAGGCGGTCTTAGGGGAAAGGTCTGCTTTTAAAGGTTCTGCGATTTGCCTAGCCCAAATACACCACAACGAGCTAGACGAAAATACAACGCAGCCAGAGTCATGCTTCGTCACGACCAAAAAAAGTCAATCAAAACGCGACCGGTCCTTTTGCAGTGGTGAACGTCACGGGTCGTGTTTCTTTCTCGTGGGCGTTCTCGAAACTGAGTTTGCTGGTTTTGATCATCATGAATGCTCAAGTCAAATTTGCGACGGTACATGGGAACTTTACAAGGGACACGCAAGGCCCTTTGGTCTTTGTTGGATGGCGGGAAACGCATCATATGTAAAAAGACTTTCTTCTGTTATAACCTAGTCTGGGAAATCCAAAACGTTGTGGCAGCTTTGTGTAAGAAGTGTTGCGTCTCGTTCCAGTGATGTATGCCCCCCCCATCATTGACCAAAGATCTCTCAACTGCACGTTCCATGGGTACAATTCAACCAGAGCGAATCCTGTCTTCTAACAGGTATCTCGTTGCTCTCCCAAAGTGGTAGGCACACTCATTACTCACTACATTGTTTAAATACATGAACATCATGCATCAGCGTCACGATCATTGGAACCTAGGAGGGAGGGGGGCTAACTTGATTGGGGAAGTCAGTTTATATGTTGAGGATTATCATAATGAAGCAGACAGCCGGATATATATATATATATATATATATTTGTGGGACAACCGAACCGCTCATGAGATTCCCTGGCCCTGCCTCCCCTTGTACCAGCTCTTAACACGTGAATTATTACGACTAAAAGCAAGGCATATATCAATCAAGCTTGACAAAACCCTCCTCTCTCCCCATATATAGGAAGTGCCTGGTACCAGCCCAAACTTAACAACAAAACAAGGAATAATTCGGATAAACCTATTCAGCCCTTTTCATGTTTGATTTACGTACTATATCCTCTCTGGATTCGTTCTCAATTCATCGTCTCTCTTTCTCTCTCTCTCTCTCTCTGTTCTGCTCTCTGTTTTGGCTCCTCCTCAGACCTCGAGTCATGGTCGTCGACCTATTTGAGTGTATATGTACTTTTGGTGAGCGCCGATGGTAGCTAGGTATATACTGAGTGTCCAAGTAAATAACTAGCTTGCTTCCATACGTTAGGTAAACTACTCTGACTGTATTAATGTCAATTTACAAATTTTGCCCGTGTAGCTAACTTACTTGATGGAGAGGCTAGTATTCGTTTTGAGTGAGCAAATAGGGATTGACGGATTCATGAGAAAAGGAAGAAGCTTGAGATCTCCCTCTCCCTCCCTCTCTCTCTCTCTCTCTCTCTCTCTCTCTCTCTCTCTCTCTCTCTCTCTCTCTCTCTCTCTCTTTCTCTCTTTCTCTCTTTCTCTCTCTCTCTCTCTCTCTCTCTCTCTCTCTTTCTCTCTTTCTCTCTTTCTCTGTCTCTCTCTATTGAGTGGGTATGAATGATTCCTAGCTTAATTTACGGTAATACATAGACTCATAACGTAAGGCAGGATGATGTACTTCAAGCTAAGCTAGATCTGCGGTCCATGAAGGGCGCAGGGGAGAAAAGCCAAAAAATAAAAAGCAGAGAACACAATATACAATAATGCCTGCCTTTCCCCAGTCCCCGTTCCCCAGAGCCAAGTGTGTGCGCGTGTGTGTGTGTGTGTGTGCGTGGATAAATATGAGCCTGTGTCTTTCGTAGTCCAATAAACGCCAATCGCTGTATGTTGTAGCTATCAAAACAAAACAAAAAAAAAGGATTCCCAAATAATAAATCCCGGTTTCCTGTTTTTAACCCCGCCCATTTGTCCCTATTCCCATAGTGTAGTAGTCGTAGTGTGATTTAGTGAAACAAAAAAGGAGGGCTTGAAATAACAGCAACCAGAAGAAGCTTCGCTTTGTATCTGGGCCTTGCATCTCTTGCTGGTGTTCTTTCGTAAAACATGTAGAAAAAGTCCGCTTTCTAAAAAAAAAAAAGATCTCTCACCCCCTTAACTTTCCTTCTAGCCCATCCAGCATAAAGACTGGTGACCATAAAAGTTGTTGATCCGTTCAAAACTGTTCATATGCGTCTGTGTCTTTCCTAGCTCTTGGGTATTGAATTTGCCGTATCTCCTGATCTCAGTGCGTTGGATTGGTCGTTTCCAATCTATCCATTTTATGACCCGCGAGGGGATATATATCTCATCCTCGCAAAGCTTCACGCCAAGTCGTGCCGACTTTGCGATCGTCCATTTGTGTGAGATTACTCTCTCACATCTTGGGCCAGTCAGGCTTTGACTGAGTTGTTGTCTCGCATATCCTCGCCATCGGGCGCCTTGTTTTAGTCAGTCTTCCAATGTGCACCGCCATCTCCATCACCGCCCAGATATAGTTCAACAGCGTAGAGTCCCATCGTTGCTGCCATATTGACCCATCTCCAGGTGCTCCCAGCCGCATCTCCCGCCCGCAGGGTCCATCCGATATCGTCGCCATTATTTTCGACGGTGAAATGCTGTAGTAGTAAGCTCGTGTACACCGCGATCAGCATCGATGGGGAAAACCAGCTGAGAAAGCCAATGAGCCGATTAGCATTGTCGCTCTCCTCAAAGGCGCCTCCCTCCATGATTGCTTGCGCCCCTGATTCCCGGATGGCCGGGATTATTCTCGTAGCGCAGTAGAACACGATGATCCGGTACGTCAATGATATTATCACACTAGGGGTGATGGTCTGGAAAGCCGCATAGAGGAAGCCAAAAGATGAGTTGACAGCGGAGGGAAGGCTGCTAAGCATCTGAAGAAGCGTCGAGTATGAGGCCATTATAACTGGTGGAAGGGGCGGGAACGCAGGTTGTGATGCAGCAGCAGCCTCCGCAGCGGCAGCGGCCTCGGGAGAAGGCTGATAGTCGGTAAAGATTTGGTAAACGCAGAGGACAGTGTAGGCGAAGAGCAGAGATGACTCGACTGGATTTCCTCTGCCACTGGCGATTCCGAACGCGCAGAGGAAGAAAGCCGAGGTCATAGCAACACCGATGAGAGTAGCATCAAGGTTACTAATCTGAGGGAAGCAAATAACTCGCCAGAGGAAGTACACGGCGCTGGAGATTATGGATCCGGAGAACACAAGGAGTATTATCTAGACAGGAGAGGTTAGAATTGAAGCACGAATTTGGCCAAGAAGAATGAGACATACCACCCAGGTGTCGCTCCTTCCACGATTGACTAGCCATCTCGTTATCTGGCCAGCAGTCTGGATGACCAACAAGCTACAGAACCCCTCAAGAAGCTGGAATACAGGGCTCGAGTAGCTCAAAGTGCTGTCCCAGGCGCCCAAGGCTACAGTTTCGACGAAACCCTCGTGACCCCAAAACCACTCCCTCCAAGTTTTGTGGTTCTGTCCCGTTACGTGGGAGAAAGTTCGCGATACCCAGCCCGCCTCTTCGACGTCCACGGAAAATCGATCCAGCGCCCATATAAGCAGTGCAGGGATAATAATCCACTGCGACAGACCGACCATACTCTTGAAGAGCCATCGTACTCGGGATTTTGGCGGGGTGATAAGCTTGCTGATGCTATAAAAGACATAGAAGAGGAATAGTGATAAAGAGTAGGCCAGGCCAGTATCACGGCCGCCTACATCGAAGGCGATTGGTATCGAGAGGACGATACTTAATAAAAAGATAGCGCTCGACAAGGCGCTGAATAACCACACCATTTCTGCGGCGGGGGGTTCAAAGTTCGCCCCAATGCCGCGCTTTGCGTGAGAGTCTTGATGCTTATTGAGAAGCTTGAGAGCTCGAGACTGCTGCCGAAAAATCGGTCAAGCAATATGCAGCCACTATTCCAAGCCACGGCGGGGTCGAGAGCTCCGATAGCTCTAGGGAGGGGGATGGGTGCGGTCGATTGCGTCGAGTAGCACAAGTTCTCCACGGTAATGATAGGCGATTGAGCGAGTACTTGAATGTAGACGAATAAATCGATCGACCGAACGATCTGTCGCGTCGTCGTTGTGGTAGTCGGATTGATTTGGATCACTTGCTGGTTGGTCGGACGGGACGGTTGAACGGCAACAGGCAGGCAAGGCAGCGTGCAGGCGGGAAGTTGATCAACGGGAGCGATGAGAGGGGCACCAATTCGTGGTGGATGCGATTCGATGTCTCTTGGGCAGCCAAAGTGAGGGGGTGTTTACCCGGCCGACGGTCGTTCTATTTTGTTGATAATATCTTTTTATCGAGCTTTTTTCTCTCTGCCTGTCCACGGTGTCCCAGATACAAAACCCTGTCTCGTCGTGCCGAGCCCAAATTTTGGTGTCCACCCGTCCCACCAGGCCCACTTGCTTGGTTGCTTTGCAGGTTATCTTCACGTGTTCAGATGTGGCTGCAGCTTGTAGCTCACCACACCCGCAGTCAACATCCGATCTGATTGCGTGATCCGTCTTGTCGCGGCAATGAACCTTAAGCTGGTGGTTATGTTTTGCGTTCCTGGATTTGGTGGGAGTGAATGTAGGTGTTGCAAGAAAATGTCCCAAGTCGTTGTTGGTGACGTCCTATGCAGATAGACCCTTGGAATTCCCAGAAGCTGGATTGTTTACTCGCTTGTTGCATAGCCCATAAATCGTGGTCGGCAATGTCAGCATGTGACAGCGAATCTGCCAAGAGAATGGCGTCAAAACCTCAGCTGCTGTGGTCCGGTCTGCATGTCTTCACCGCCAAGCTGAACACCATTTCCTGCAATCAAGAGGTCAGAATAACATGACGCTATTCATTCCAGCAGGTGAGACACGTTTGATGCCTGATATACATTGTTTATCAAAAGCATTTGCCACCGGAGAAGCTATGTCGATACCTTACTGTTACCGTCTGATCGGCCATTGCAAATAGGTACCACTGTCTGCGGGGAAAAGAAGTGCCCAGGTGAGGGGAAATTTTTGAATCTACCTATCAAGGGATTTCGTTTCCAGATCTTCTAGAAATCTTAAAGTCTGTGGCCCTCTTCAGATGCAACCCTCCCGGGCTCCTTATGCATGAATGCTCCGTAGGTAACGGTGGATGGACCGCGTGGATGTGGCCTCCCAAAGGTGTCTCAAGATCTATCTTTGAAACCTGAAATGAGGAGAGAAAAAAGCGCTCAAATGCCTAAAGATATTCATACATTTCCATGTCATGCGCAATGATATGTTTCCACATTCCATCAACCCCAGCAACTAAAAGAAATGGGTCTCAAGTAGAGCAATGATGATGATACATAGGCGTAAATTAATTAGATGCATCGGGGCCGCGAATCGGTTTCCATCCAGACGGGAAGCTAAGAAGAATCAGGGGCTAATCACGGTGCAACTGGCGATCAAAGCGTCCCGTCGCTGTCAAAAAGTTGTCGGCGCGTTGGCGGCGCGGGCGCTTTCAATTGGCTACCGTCAGGGCGTCGTCGTTGAGGCTGAGGCAGACAAGGCGAGGCACCCCTGTAATTCCAGGCACGGGTTTCCCAACTTCAAGTCCTCGAGTCGAATTATTCTCCTTGTCGAATTGCTCAACCAAAACACCAAACGATGGATCGATAGATTGCAGATTCTAACTGACATCAACGGCCCGGGCGACTGATGGATGCGACGTCGCGATCGAGACTCTCCCCGACCCCGTCCCCTACCTCTGAATACTTTCCAATACGACCGACCTCCCCAAATCCTCCCCCTCCTCCTGCGACCTCAACAACCGAAAATATGGCGAGTGCCCGGCGCTGGGCCAGAAGGCTTGAGCGTATCTGCTGCACATGTATTACCTACTTCCCTCTTGCATTCATCTATGGCTTGACATCGTGGGCCTGTTATGTGCTATGGAATCTTTGTTCTGTGCCTTCCAAGGTGACCTGGCTAGGTGCGCACCCTCCCTCGCGGCTCTGATAATAAGTGCTTGCAGACACTGACTGTTTCTGCCCCGATCGCTGAACAGGATCACACATCGGATTCGGTGGCGTCTTTTTATATGCCATGCTTAACTGGTGCTACACTACTGCCGTCTTCACTCCTCCCGGTAGCACGACGAACGACCATGGCTACAGCACCCTCCCAACCCAGGCCGCCCCCCAGGCAACCTCCTTCACCGTGAAATCCAACGGCGAGATGCGCTTCTGCAAGAAATGCCAGGCGCGAAAGCCCGATCGCGCCCACCATTGCTCGACATGTCGTCGGTGCGTGCTCAAAATGGATCACCACTGCCCCTGGCTGGCAACCTGCGTTGGTCTGCGCAATCACAAGTCCTTCCTCCTGTTCCTCATATACACCACCATCTTCAGCTTATACTGCTTCGCCGCCTCGGGTTCTTGGGTATGGGAGGAGATATTCGCCAACACGACCTATGTCGACACTCTAATGCCCGTCAACTTCATCATGCTGGCCGTGGTGGCAGGAATAATTGGCATCGTGTTGGGTGCCTTCACAGGCTGGCACATTTACCTCGCCACTAAAGGCCAGACGACCATTGAGTGCCTCGAGAAGACTCGGTATCTGTCTCCTCTGCGCTCGAGCATGCACCGCACCTACATCAACCAGCACACTCCCGGTCAGGGCGTGGCTCTGCCCTCATATGGTCAACAACTCCTAGATATTCACCAAAACGCTATTCCCGGCGTGACTCGTCCAGAAGAAGGCGAGGAGCTTCGCCAGGATCCCAACAACTTTAACCCAGAGCTGCAGGGCGGCACTAGACGATTCACCCCCAGCGAAATGGAGCAGTACCGCGCACGCAAGAGGTACGAGGAATACCTCGATGAGCAGGATGCCACCAAGCTGCCCAACGCATTCGATTTAGGTCCCAAAAAGAATATGCTCCATCTGTTTGGACCCAACCCCTGGTTGTGGCCATTGCCTATCTGCACCACCACCGGCGACGGCTGGAGCTGGGAACCCAATCCGAAATGGATCACCGCTCGGGAGGACATGGTTCGAGAAAGGGAGCAGCAGCGCCAAAGGGAACGCCAGGCGGGTTGGGGTCCGGATGTTGCTGATGATGACGATGACGACGTCCCGTTGGTAACGGTTAATGGTGGTGCTGGAAGACATTACTCCTCCCAGCCTCAGCACTCTAAGCCAGTGAGCAGGTTAAATAGCCCAGGATTGCCATCACCCGCATCGAGCATGGGTGGCGGGAGGAGGACGCCAAGCAAAGCTGATAGGATATTGGGTCGTGATCCAAATCTGTACGCCGACGGGCCGTTGAGTCCGCCTGTTGAGTCGGTTAGCATGAGGAGGTTGAGCCCTACCGGGAGGACGATCGAGGATGAGCTGAACGACATTGATAGTGATGATTATGGTGTAGCCAATGCTGTTGTTGATGAGAGGCAGAGGATCATAAAACGGGACGAGGCCGAGAGGAGGGCGTTGAGTGTGGTGACCAATGGGCGTTTGGGGGGAACTGGCGGCATGTTGAGGAGTCCTTCTGCTGTCGGTTTAATTAGCGGTGGTGGAAGTAATAGCAGTAGTCCGAGGTTGGGAGGAGGGCATGGACAACAACAGCAGCATCAGGATGACGATGATGGAGTTGATTAAGAGAGAGGGAAAACAAAGAGCAAAAGGTTGTTTTGGTATCATTCTTTGGGTTTATCCCTTTTCCGTTTTCTTCGCATTCTTATACAGCGGGAAATCAGGGGTTTATTTATTATTTTCTTTGGCTACTTGGCTTTGAGTCTCTTTGTTCCCTTGCCTTTTTTTCGGTCATATCTGGCTATCAAAGCGGTTGGGTGCTCGGATCCGTTTATAGATATCTTGGGTCTGTGGGCGTTGATGTTTGATCAAAGGCACTGTTGCTCTTCCCCTCACGCCTCTGTTAAAGTTGAATGACATTTCTTGGGTCCCGGCGTTCTTGATCTTGGTTATTATATTCTGTCAAGTGTGGTTACTGGATGATCACACCTTCTCAGCGTGATCGGGGTTTGCCATCAAGAAAGAGAATTCGTTAGGCAGACGATTGTTGCATGTCCATGTACTGTACACAAATCATCACAACAACGCAGTCCAAGCCACAACCTTCAGGAGGCAGTAATATTCCTTTCTTTCAAGTTGATTGCACATTCTTTAACTTCTGCTCTTTTCTTTTTACTTTGGCACTTTTGCAGCTTCTTTTCCCCTCTTTTCAAGCTCACGTCTTTTTCGACCACGCCAAGAACCCCTTTTCGGTTCGAACTAGGTACTTGCCACATCGGAAACCATCAAGTTCGCTGTCAGTTTGGGAGAGAGTGTGCCCGCCTATCGACGATCTCCAAAATCGATAGCGCCGATGCGAGAGCCACGCGTGCGCAAGATTTACCCTTCCACCCCCCTCTCTTGCTACCTACCTGCCCGATCCCTTCCCGCCAGTCATCTATCTTGGTTGGTTTCTTGCCTGCCGATGCTAAAAAGCAACCTCTCGGTTAACTTTGTTTTTCTTGGGGAGTGACCCGTGCTCAGCCGCCTGGTTTTTTGTTTTTTTTTTCTTTTTCTTTTCGTTTTCCTGTGCAACAGAAAAAAACTCCCAACAAAGTGAAATACTCTCCATCCGAAAAAATATAAGCAGCTCCGGTCCAAGCCCCTCCCTCCATCCCTCTCCCTCCGGAGAAGCACCGAAGTCATTGCTTCTGTTCAACTGCTTTGTAAGAAGAGAGGGGAGGATTATGTATATGACACAATGTAAGAATATAAGAGAGGTAATATGGAATAGTGTAGAGAGGAAGTGATCAGCGTGTGTTGCAGGAGGTCGTTTCGATTCTCCGTTTTGGTGTGGCTTTTTTAGTTTCTTTTTTCAACCATTCTGGCCCCTCTTTCTCTCTATCCCTCGCACACCACATCAAAAATTTTAGTCTGTCTCAGAGATTTGTGTATGTACATGTACATGATGCACTTTGCTAGTTTTGGATGTCTTTTTTTGTGAATGATCTGTTGACAAAATGTCCGATGGTCTTTATGCGCTCCACCGTCCCGGTGATCGACAAGATCGAGGACGAAAAGAAAAGAAAAAGAGAGAGGCAGGAACACGCATGTAATGAGTGTAGTCCGATAGATCTGGAAGGAGGGGGAGAAAAAGAAAAGAAAAGAGAGCCTATTGTTCTCGAACAACAACAACAACAACAACAACAACAACAACAACAACAACAACAACAACAACAACAACAACAAAAACCAGTTTGTTACGTGTCACCTTCTGCTTTTCCCCCTCCTCTTTTTTGCAGTTTCTTTTTTGCTTGCTGTCTGCTTAACGAAGCTACTAACGTGTCCGTGTGCTTTGAAGGAAGTTAGAAACATGGGGGGGAAGGGGCTGTGGCGAGACCCGGCCACTCTATTATTTTCTTCTTTTGTTGCTGTGCTGTGCTGCCCTTCTGAGACATTCGAAACCGGAAGAGGTGACGAGTCACTATTTTTCCTGCCTGCGAGATGGGGCATCCCGAGGAACTTTGTCGGTATGGACCAGAGGGGAAGTCCCGGGGAGGTTTCTGTTTGGTTGGGCTTTTGGCTGGGATGGACGCAGAGAGGCGTTTGTGGACAGTGGGAAAAGTGACAGGTCACTTCTGGAAGTACCGACTCGTCGAGTTCCCTCGAGTGACTTTAGTGACTTTTGTCTCATCCAGTGGGGAGACAGAGGATGCAAGATGACGGATGTTGGATGCTAGATGCTGGGTTGGGCTTCTAGCGCAAGGCAATCGGGTGAGGAGAGTGGTTGTCGTCGACACACGGCGGCGAGGCAGCCAGGTCAGGCCAGGCCAACTGTTGAGGTCGAAAAGGAGAGACATACGTTACATTGCCTTGGCGCGCATTGCGAAAACAAAAGGGGTTACCGAGGACTCCTCGAAGTTGAAGCCCGTGAGGGGGAGACTTGTCCACCGCCCGCCGCCCAGATGAAGCAGCTAGCCGTCTTGTCATATCGGATGTCAGTCATGTGGGCAAGCAACGAGGCGGAGGAAACCGGGATGGAGGTTGAGGAGATTCATCGAGCGAGGAATATGCGCTCATGGGTACGACACATATGGGAAACTGTCAGACTGTGACGGGTATGTTCCCATCCCCCATCATGCCGATATTTTTCCCTTGGCTCCTTGGGATTTTCGCTTCTTCCCTTCCCTTCCTTCCTTCCTTCCACCGTGCCTTGTTTGCTTCTGCCGAGAAGGCTCTCAAGCTAGCATTCTACACAGTACATCACTGTCTGTACACAGTAGAGCCTTTAACGGCGAAGCGGTTTCGTGTTGGCGCATCTTATCGAAATTATATCACCTGCAGCTGCGATGGTGATATCTCTCTCGCTCCGACCACTTGGATCTGAAAAGTGACCATCCGGGCAACAGGTCGGATCATGATCTCTCACACCTCTTCACCCCCAGAACAAGATCCGCTCGTTCCCAGATCTCTTTGTGTCAGTCTGTCATTGGCTGAAGCACAGCAAATGACTTGTACGCAGCTGCGGCCTGAAAACGAGGAACTTGTAACTCCTGCTGGTTGGTCTATGCTCAGCTTTTGCCTTGGAAAGGCGGTAATGCTGCGAGGTTATCAAATTCAACAATGGCACGAAATCAAAACAGAACATAAGCACCCAAGCTAAACAAACATCGGTCAAGAGGTAGGCCTTCTTCTTCTTCTTCTGCCCGACCAGGTATACAACAAACTGAGACAAGACCGGGCGAGCCTCGGTCATGTACATGTATGTACAAAGTACATACCTATATCTGTGCAACCCAATGAACGGATCAGATTCGCCGAGTAGATACAAGCATTGCATGTCATGGCGCGACGCACGTCCAAGAAAAAAAAGAAAAAAGAAAAAAAGAAAAAAGAGGGGGGCTAGGAACTGCAATAGCGACTGGCTGTGTGTAACTTGTAGTCAGGATGGGGGGCGGCCTGGCGAAAAAGGGGAAAGCCGTCACTGGCTCGAAATTCAGGTACTCGTGTGCTTTGCGCTACATACCACAGCGGAAGCTGTTGGCTTCTCCTCCGAGTATGTCTCGCGGCCTTCCCTCTGTGGCGGTCGCAAGGATGCAGATGCATGTGCGTATTTTCACTACTTCATTCAAAGTACCTTCCTTTTGCGTCTTCTCTGTCTCTGACTAGCATGAGGCCGTTCTCCGAGAGTCTGCATACTCAAAGTGCAACAATTGCCCTGAAAGAGAGGAGGGAGTACCCTGTTTCGTTTTTGACTTGCAAGCTGCAACCTAGTTGGTATATGCATAAATAAAGAACCCAATCAAGAGAGCTCTTTCCCCTCATGTCACTACTTATTGGTATAAGTCGGTAGCCGAATGTCTCACAGCATAGGAACCTTTGAGACCCCCTACTTGTGCGACTGGTCAAGCCGTCATATCAATATCAGAATGAAATAATTGGAATGCTACCTAGGAGAAGTTCATTGCGTCCTTTTTTTTTTTTCTCCCTCTTGACTCGAGAAGCATCAAGAGGAATATCTCGGCTCAAATCCCCAAAATGTTGGGTGTTCAATTACCATCGACTTGTCCAACCGTGACCCCTTTTTTTAATAGGCCGTCGTCAGCCCCTGGTCTATTAACTCAGTACTATGCATTGTAAATCAACGCAAACACGCAGTATCTGCAGTTTCCGATAATCAGCTCTCGGTGAAATAAACGATTGGAAATGTCACGTAGAATGTCTCACATGCCTTTTTTTTTTTTTTTTTTTTTTTTTTTTTTTTTTTTTTACATTACATGTCAATCTATGACTTGGTATAGTACCTCTATCCCCAGCTGTATCATCAAAGTCTCACCACTACTACTGCAGTTATGTCGCTGTCCGAAATCAGGGTTCTTGTCACGCTGCAGATGGGGAATTATTGACCGCCTCGTCCATCAATGTCTTGCCTGGGTAGATTGGGCATGTTCTGTGTTCTCCGTGTCTCGTTTCTTCACCGCCCGAAGGTGTAGATCTGCAACAACCCGATATCAGGTCCAAGGCCTGAGAGCCATTACGATCAGTCAGTTGAGTATTCCTCAGACAACAAGCAATGTCTCAGTCATCATACCACTTTCCCCCCTGTCCCTGTCCCTTTCTGCCGTTATCCGCACACAATAACCTAGCTCAGCCACTCCAAATTTGTCTTTCAAGCTGACAACCGCGAGTATGTCTCGCCTCGGGGCATCTGTCATGTCATGTCATGTCATGTCATGTTGAAAGTGATGCCACATCAATAATAATCCATATCCTAGTCGAATGAGGGGTTTGTCTCGGTTTCTCCATTTATTGTGTTCAAAAACACCAGAAAATGAATGGGTACACATTTGCCGTAGTCTCAGGTACCAATATATTTACCATAAAGCGGGATTGATGTCTGCAGTTCTTGAATACCGGGTACTTTCCAAGACAGGTAGCTACATGGACTTGGCTCTGGGAATACACCTCACTGATGTTCTGCTGTGCAATGCCAGACCTGTCGATTTGTTGTCAGAGGCTACTCAGTAGGTCGGCATGATGTAGCATTGGAAGAACCTAGCAGATACAGAGGTTGATTGATGGCAGCTACGCCCGTTCTACTTTCGAGACAATGAGCAACATCAAGCCGCTCACCGGTTCACAATAGACAAACCTGCTACACCTAGGTTTGTGGTCGGTGACTACTCACAAAGCACAGCTCACCGCCTTGTAGGGTCTTGACCTGGGCCGCTGTCTGATAAGTCATGATACACCACCTCGAGTCGACCGTTACACAATATTCGTGCCTTGGCTAACGTTGTATGTAGAAGTCATATGAGCCGAACAAGTCCGCGGAAAGAGCTCCATGGGCAATATATGCGAAACAAAGTTAAAGTACAGATCAAAGAAAAAAAGCACTCAAGCAAGTAGCGGAATCTACAGAGAGGGTGTGATGCTGAAAGCCGCAGTGCAACAAGACACACAAAGAACCACCTGCCATGCCATGCCCCTGGCCCGGTCTCACCTAACCGCAGCACGCTACAGTACACAATACTCGACACCACAGATCTTCGAATCATGCGATGATACAATGATTCTCATCATAAAAAACAAAATTTCCTATATCCCGCTCCCGATCTGAAGGAAGTTGTACGTCGTATCTCCATCTGACCGCTTCGAACTTCCGATAAATCTTATGACCGGTGATGATCATTTCTCCTCCCCGAGAACACTTGTTCCACTCCCATGAGGAAAACCAAGAGGGTAACCTGACCATCATCAATGGATCTCAGTCTCTCATTCGCATCTAGTCCCACGATAAGAGCGTTATTGTCCATGCGAGTTGTGTGCTCGAGTTTTTTTGTTTCCCATCCACCCGCATCGCAACTCCATTCATCGGAGTCTGGGGCGTAACATATGACGATATGTAGGGTACACAAAGAAGGAAAGAGGTTGCCAGCGTTGGTAATCATTGAACTTACAACAAACATCATCTGGTCTAACCACCAGAACCCGACGGACAAATCACGAATGAGAGCAACAAGATCACCGACTTCGGCGTCGTAACACTTGCTTCCAGCCAGGAAATCAGGAATTCGGAAAGATGCAAAAAGCCAGCCAAGGGTATGCCAAGTGTGTCTCGAGAGATCATAATCAAGGAAAACATTCTATCTGTGCCTCACTTTGCCTTTTCTTCCCTTGATATGTCCAGACAGAATGAACCAAGGGGCAGGCAAACCATATGAATGCTCCATGACGGCATCTCTTCTACCCATTGGGCAACCACCACTTTAATTTACAACCTCCAACTCCCGAAGTCGGCCACTCAGAGGGGAAAGACGACAACGAACTCCCCTCTTCGCAGGCAGACAAAAAGGGGTGGGTGGGTGGTGCTGATGGTGTGGTGTGTATGGTTGGGGAAACACCAGATTCGGCAATCCACTCACTGGATGGGGTGTTGAACAACGATAACGCAATTTAGACATTATGTATGTATGATGAATGCAAAAGAAAAAAGGAAGAAAGGAGCAGGGAAAAAGAAAAGGCAACCAACCTGGAAATCTGCACTTCAATCTGCTTGCTGCTGTGGCACACGCACCCACGCACACACACATTCGTAGCCCCCAATTTTGTGCACCAGAGTAAGAAAAAATCCTCCGATGGCCGGGAAGGACGAGACCGAAGGTAGTGTAGAGAAAAGAAAAACGGGTGAGGAAAAAAAAAGGATGTGTAAGGAGGAAAAAAAGGGCAAGTAGAAAAAAAAAACAAAAAAAAAAACGCGAAATTTGCTTCTCCGACCAATCCAATTCTCCCAACCTGATGTGATCCTTCCCAACATGGAAACCACCCCTCGGGCCACAATCACATCACATCCCGCACCTCCCTCCCCTCCCTTCCCTTCCTTCCCTTCCCTTCCCTTCCCGACCGATAAGAAGAAGCAACAACAAGATCAATCCAGCAAAATTCTCGAACCTTATCCGATTCGGATCCCGGCACACACACGCAGACACTGCATAAAACGAAAAGAAAGAGGAAGGTGCTCTCCCTCGCAATGATCGTGACGAGTGAGTGACGCCTGATCGAAAAAGGCCAAGCCGCAAAACACGGCAAGTCTACCTGATAAAAACACACACAGAGGGTAAAGAAGGTAACAGAAGGTAATCGGAACCTCTTCTTCTTCTTCCTTTGCCCAGTCAACTCACACGTTCCATCCATCCTGGTCGAAAAATTTCAGCATTGTGAGTGAGTGACTTTGATTCGAGTCACATCCAATCAATCATCTTCCACAGTCAGCTCCCAAGCATCGGGAAACTGCATGACAAGAAATCTGTGTAGTAGACAAACTAAGGCATCTGCAGGCATGCGTTACAGATGCAGTGAGACTGTGAGACAGGATGCCTTCTTTTTCTTTTTTTTGTTTCGTTTTCCCTCCTCTCGCTTTCTTGGCTTCAACGCCCTATCCGTCATGTGTGTATGTACGTGCGTGTGTGGAATGCAAATTGATATAATCTCCTGACTACAAAAGTGGATTACATATATATGCATTGAGTCGATTTTTGTTTGGTTTCAGACTGACGAGCCTTGAACAAGACTGCAGCAGGTAGCTAGCAGTACATATTGTGTCTCCCAAAAGAAACAAACGAAGAAAACGCAACGAACGGAGTCAAGGAACGGGAGGGATATCTCTCATCTATTTGTTAGTGCAGACCGGTTTTATACCATGCGAAAACCGTCCTCTTGACTAGGTACTATCTCTCTCTCTCTCTCTCTAACAGCAGGCAAGATTGGCTCTGCCCAAGGCAGCCTGATGACTAACCAAGTTGACGATGTCGCAATCTCTCACCCCCTTAGCCGGATCTATCGTGTAACCCAGCGGTCGGCCATTTGTAATCATGGCAATGGTGAATGACAACTACAAACTCTTTTATTGCCACATGGTAGGTAAACAGGCATAGGATCATGTCTCCCCACATTTGCAAGCCACGGAAATAACACACTTACAAACGCAAGCTACGCAATTGAGTGCCGATGCCGCGTCATCCGTCCCACTGATGCCAATACCGTCCATTTGCAAGTAGAGACGCGGTTCGGTTGGCAATCTTATACACACAATCAATCAATCATCTCCTGATCTCAGCGAGCAGTGAGTGTCATGTGTTGTGTATTACAAGTACAAAAGTGCAAGAACTGGATCCATGGATGCTACTCTTCGCGGGGCCGGGGCATTGGGTCACCTCAACAAGGCTACCAAAGAGGGGAAGGGGGGTGAAGGAGCTGGAGAGGGCATCTACCTATCCATCGGAGCATTATCCGTCCGTCTAAGCAATGCATAAAAAACAGAAAAAAGAAAAGAGAGAAAAGTGGAAAAGGGCTAATAATCCACATATTATTTTCGGAAGCTACCGAATAGGCAAGCAATGGCAGGGTAAAACAATCACTCTGCATTGTAACGTCCGACATGGTCAGTCAGTAGCAATAATGAACAAAAGAGGAGAAACACATTGTTTTGGGGAGGGGAAAAAGGAAATATGATACCTCACCTCTTGTTGTTCGGTTTTCATCTTTCTTGTGCCTATTGTTGCATCACATGCATCTTCTCCGTGTCCCAAAAGAGAACAAGCAATAGTTGCTGATATGCTAGGTTGCAAAGCTGTTGCGAAAGGAGAAAAAAAAAATTTGCTGATACAAAAACTGAAAATAGAAAATGGGAGTAATAAGTGTCTGTGGGGGGGAAAGTATCTCTCAAAGGGTTAAGGTACCCGTACTACACGATACCAATACCACCCGACCCTCTCACCTAACCTCCTCCACCCACACTTTTCAGCGCAACCCCTGACAATAGCAACACTGCAAGAAAAACGCTTTAGTCTCTATGCTGATTGATAGCCCTATCCAGCAGCAGCAGCAGCAACAACAACAGACACAAATCAAGGAGGCGGTCAGACAAACTTATTTCAAGCCTCAATTCGTGCGTACTGACGGTGACAAGTCACATTAAGCTCACCTGCGGGCTGACAGCGACACCCAACAGAACGCGTGAGGCTGCCAAAAGGAGAATAAACAATGCGACAAACGGAAAGCGCACTCATCATCTTTGACTCATGTGATCTTCCATCACGTTAGCTCACGAGATTTCTTTTTACCTCCGCCCTTCTCACTCACTCACTAACAACAAACGTGCAGGTGTGGCGGTGACGAGAAAACAACGACTGGCATCGAAACAGAAATGGAGTACCATTGTTGGCAAAGTCCGAGGTGGTACACACATAAACATACACACACACACACACACCCACCAGCCAGACGAGAGAGTGTGTGAGCACAAGCCACACAACAATATGCACACGATGAAACCCTCCCCTTGACTTTGGTAAATCTCTTTTTGAGATCTGTCGGGTTACACACACAAACACACACCAAAAACACACCAACCCCATTATTCAATGAAACAATAAAACTTCCAGCAGAGTGGCATTTTTGCAAAATGGCGGGCCCTCTTTGATACCCATGCTTACCAACGACAGCCACCTCGCTCCCTGTTTTCTCACCAAGAAAGGGTTGAACATTGCATTTAAAAACATGATACCCTGCATATAATATGCGCTCAAAACACCAGTGATCCGGTGATCCAGTGATCTTTGTTGTCTCCCGACGCCTCCGGGCTTGGCCGGCATGGTGAAAGGAGAACCGGCCTCCGGGTAGCTGGTGCTGTGACTTGCTGAATTTAGAAGAGGGCGAAACATGAGATCGCCACTGCGATCGACAGAGGAGGTTTCAGGCAACAACAAAAAGGAAGTATGGATGGACAAAGAGAGGAGAGCAAAACCTAAGCGAACGACGTGTTCGCTATGCTCTGTCCGAGAGGTTTCTGAGCTGTCATATTCCCGTGCCTGATGCGGGCCGAGGGAATACTTTTTCTTGACAGGGAAGCCGAACGAACAGTAAGACGACCGGCATGGTTCCTCAGCAATCGGCATTGCGGGCCATGCAAAGCAGCTTGCAATACACACACACACACACACACACCAAATTGGTAACACACGGTGTGGTGCGGCTGATAATTTCTTGGAATGCCCATCCCCACAAATTTGGATAGCCAACAACCTTTCGAGAAAGGGAAGCGACGGCGGCGGCGGTGCGTTGAAGGATTGCCTCGTTTGGACACCCACATATACACCACTCCCAACGGGCAGGGCCACAGCCAGCCAGCCACCCCTTCAGATCCTATGGCCAAGGTCAGAGCAGAATAGGTATCCTGTCTCCTGCAGCACAAGTGCTGATGAAGCAAGCGAGGAAAGCTGATAGTTGGGTGCATGGCGTGAATGAGCTTGGGTGGATGACTGGCTCGACTGTGGTTTGACCCGCGAAACAAGCCCCCTCTATTTGATGCCGCCAATTGTCACCAACTTGCCAGACGCTCGGAACGACAATACAGAGAAAAGCAAGCACGGAATAGATTCCAGCTATCTTGGATATGCCGCGACGTGCATTTAGAAACCAGCTTCTTATTGATGGCTTTCCAGGCTGCCAGATTTGCAGCCCAGAGTCTCCGCTAACAGGGAGCGAGTCCCTATCTAGACGACGTGCTAAAGGATGCCGCTTGCACTCTCGGCCGGCAACAACCACAATGTCCTCGGCACATGCAAGCCAGCGGGCAACGTAGTACGGCTGCTCGGTTATATCTATCTCTCTTGTTATGGTGTTGTTGTTTCTTGGACAATGAAGTGCGTGTGGTGACCGCGTGGGGGGAAAAGTGATGAATGAGGTTGCACTCCTCTCGTAAAGCGGCCGATGGTCATCAAATTCCGCACATGACCTCCCGGTTCACGGAGGAATTCGACATATCGTCTTAATTATCCGGCGGCGTATGCCTGGGGAGCATCAAAGAGGAAAACGGGAGTGACAGGGACACAACAAAGGGCCGCAAGGAACTTGGTCCCACCCTGTGGGTCGTCCAGTGTCAATAGTCAGCCCGAAAACAAAGATGTCCACACTGTTGTCCACCTCTCTCGACATACGTCATCCAAGTTCCACTGGTGGGACCTTGAGGGTTGAAGAAAGGGCTCCCGACACAGCCGAACTGGCGGGTTCTCCAGCCCCTGACCATGGTTGGGTTGTGGAGGTGGAGAAGCGTCAGCCCGCCAACCCACCAGGTCAGGGTTATTGTTGGAAGGATTCTAGAAAAGCACCCATCTCAAACCAACCCCTCGATCGGTTTCTCTTGGCGCGGATGTCGGCTTCAACATCAATGTTCTGTATGAATAGCCACCTACTGAAACGAGAAATAAATAGTCACCTGCAAATTGCATGTGGTATTAGCGAGCCATCAGCGAAGGAACTCCGTGGACCGAAGTTTTGAGTCACGAATCCGGTAGCACTCAGCTAGGTCGTAAGACCAAGATTTGATGAACAACTTGGAAGTATCCGTAAGCTCCGGCATAAGTACCTCAATGATATCGAGATTGCTCCCATTTTTCGAACCGAGGGGATAAAAGGAGAGCGATGGTCGGCTGCATGCACGGATGCAAGAGCTGCGTGGTCCTTGTTGGGTGGTATGTCGCCATTATCCTAACTGATAGAACGTATGAGCGTTCCCCACGCTGATCTCCTGGTTCGCTGCAACGGAGAATGATGTGCAGCAAACACCAAACCACGTAGCGATTGCGGGGCTTGGGGGTTTGGGGGTCGCGAGACGGGAGCAAGCCAAAATGCTACATCACCTGCAACATCTGCATCCTGTATTAATTCTACTGCGCGGGCAGAATGTGGGATATTGCGTCCATGGCCCTCTGGTTGCGATAAGGAGGCATCGTCGAGTATATTAGATACGAAGGGAATGCAAGACGCAACCAAGGACCCTTTGGGGGAATGGTGCATTTGACAACGTCGCCTGTGACGGACGCCCCGAATGACCTGACCATGCATCATTTGCTTTCCCGATTGAGCTTTTTGCAGGTTCCATCGCGACCAAGGCAGGACGGGAGCGAGAGCAACTTGGAGGGTTCCCCGCAACAAACCTCGCTGGTTGTGTTTTGTCAAACTCGTCCGTCTTGAGCTTGATGCATTGCAGTGCTGATCGCAAACGAAAATTCGGGAAACAAGCTTGCGGGAAAAGAGTATACAAGAATAGGGCTGTCATCATTTTCCAGGTTTGCATCCATCGCTTGCGCATTTCCAAGGTGTGAAAACAAGAGAGCCCCTTTAGTTTCTTTTCTTTTTCGCCGTCGTGGCTGCCTGATCCGGAGCTTTACTTTTATTTTACCTCATCCCACGCGCCATCAGGCCATTTGTTACGGGGTGACGTGCTACGGGCTACCGGCACCATTCCGCGGTATAACATTCAAGTGCCGGTAAGGGGGTATACTAGATTGCCGGGCCAGACGGGTTCGATCCCTGGTGGACCGGTAGACGTGGTCGGGCTCTCTGATCAAGTTACTTTGCATATTAGTGATGCAGCCAGGGTGGAAAAGTGATAAGGACGAGAATCCCTTTTCTTTCTTCTTAATCGAATCAATGGTAGCTAGGGAGGCAATTATCTGTCAAATGCAATAGCACGGCAGCGGGCCCTCCCGTACATTAGTATGTATGGAGATGTCTTTACTCTTGTTGCGACGATCAAAGGATCTCCGGCATCGTTCCGCCTGCCCCGACCTGACAACCCACACTACAGGATAATACTCGCTGAATGGGAGGAGAGAAAGCATGACCAAATCACAAGGACCATGAGTTCCCTCCCCAACGCAAAGCTGAAAACGGATTGCCGCCCGTGTTGAGTCACATAGTTGATGAAGCACTGAGCCTCCAGCGGCTGCCAGCTCGAGTCCCATTCCCAAGAGCATGACAATGTCGTCACATTGGGCATCACAGTCGTATTTTGAGGGGAATGCCGGCGTGATATTTGCAAGGTGTTCCGACCCGATACTGATAATACATCGCACCTTCGGATCCTGACGTCTGAATACGTTATTGGCTGGTTAGACCTTAGAATCTCTTATGAGAGACTCGACGCAGCTAGACTGCATCTAGTTTGCTGAGACCTGTCAGAGGATTTAACATCTAGGACTCCCCGGCCAAAGAGATGTGACAAGGAACCTTGTAAAAATATGCCAATTCCCGCCCGGAATTCTCCTTTTCGACGAACCAAGATATCATTCGTGATCTGTGCCAGCTCACCAACACCCACCTGACCGACATACAGCAAAAAAAGACGTCATCGTTGGGGTTACTGGATTCCTGAAACATCCAGGGGTCCAGTAACGGCGCCTAGCCACATCGATTTTGTCGATCAATGCTGCTTGCTTGTGTCCTTACACTGCAACAACAAATCTGGCGGTGAGGATGGCCTTGCATCGTACCACTATCCACGTAAAAATACTCCAGTGCACATAGTGTAGCGTAGTGTACCGAGTGTTGGGACTGTAAAACGTCCATCTTGGGGATCAGATATTGTAAGATGCCTGATCATGGATCTACAAATCGATCTGCTGAGCTACCGTTTCAGCGTAAATCAATTCAGAAACGGACGACATAGCTATTCACCAAAATGCCACATGCGGGAAGTCGGCACTCTGATGCTGATGTGTTTCTGTGGTTTTCTTACACTCATCCGCCAATCAAGTCTTTTATCAGGCCATTGCAAGCCAATCTGATATGAGGTGATCATTAAGTTGCTTTGATAGGACCAGCCTTTACAAAGCTCCTGGACCCGTCAAAGTCCCAGACAATTTATTTTGCTTGGCTCCGCATTATCGGATTGCTGGAAAGAGCTCTGCCGAGTGGTATCACAAAGCGGGCTGCGGGACGGAGGGACAAGAGGGGCAGCCAAGGTGAAATGGGGCCAGATCTCTTGTCCTTGGTCCACAGCAGCGACTTTATCGCTCGTACCAGGATAAACTGAGGGGCCAAAAATCCCAATTTTGTCCTCGTGACACGGTTCGGGCAACCCGCGTTAATGCCGAGTAACGAATTGAGGGCATCCAACTGGTCCAAAAGCTGGGGGGGCTTTTTTCTTGTCTTGTTCAAGAGGAACCTGTGACATTGCAGTGGGCATCCCTTGACTCTGGTTGGGAGAACTGTTTTCTTGTTGGTTTCGAAATTAATGGTGTTGAGAGCTGGGAGCCCTGATCACGTTGCCAATACCGTGTCGGATATTGTTCAGGTTGCTGGTGGTGTAATGCAGCCGCGACTGCCACACCTTGTCTCAATCTTATGAGTGAAGCTCCATAAGTTCGTATTCCTTGGTCGGCGTTATTCTGGTGGGTGCTCTCTTGGCATTTGCGCGAAAATGTATGCTGAAGGTGGACGGCCCCTCCCTGTTCTGGGTTGAGGGTTGGGTATGAGGCATCCGGAAGCTGCATTGAAACCGAGGCTCTGCCCAGCTCGCATGCGCCCAGCAACTGATTGTGCAGCGGTGCCTCATATTTTTGGATGGTTGCACGGACCACTTGGGGAAGTTGCTCGGTCGGCAAGATCCCGCAAGACGGAAGAACCCTTGCAGTTGAACCATTTGATCGACCGTGAGGTGAGACTGTTGAGCCTGATATTTTGTGCCTGCCCGGTGTTGACCCGACATGTCGACTTTTTTCGTTGTTGCGGGATGCGGAATCTGATCGACTTCTCTTGGCTTTGGGGTACGTGTGCTGTTGCTTCCTTATTATGGTGAGCCGGTTTTCCGGACTCCATCGAAGCCTGCGCTAGCAAGCAAAGGGCAATGTGACTGTTCAGGTTTTCCGTCGAGAGAGCGACCATCGGGATATTGCCCATGCGCTCTCTGTACCGGCGGCCAACGGGCTCTGGTCGTCGGAATCCAGCAGGAATCAGATTCTTGGGCTATAATAATAGCACCTATCATTTTGGCTGTCCATCGCTTCTTGGCTGGTGGATGCTTACGCACACTTTTCCAGGTGAACGGCAGCCCGACTCCGAGAAAACTGGTACCTGGGTGGCGCTCTGTGTGGCTGTCGCCGGATGTGACTGGCTTGCTGTAGTTGTCAAGCAAAGAGACCAATGAGACGGGATGAGGGGCACGCAGAAGAAGCATGGGCCATGTGGTGAGGGTGCAGACAACCTGACCCGATTAGCCCCGCTTTTGTTAGCTGAGGTGACCAGACCGGACAGTTGAAGCTGACCTACCTACGGTTAGGTCAGCTAACTTTCCCTACCAAAAAAAATTAAAAAATTAGAAGTTTTAAACTACAAGCTATATTCAATTACTTTTGCACGTATTCTTGTAATTTTTATTTGTTTTTCAAGCTTCGTCTTTATTTTGTTTTTGAGGTTTTTGAACTTTTATGGTCCGTCAACCTCGGATTCCAAAAACTTCGGTCTAGTCACCTCAGCTAACAAAAGGGGAGCTGGTAGGGTCAGGTTGTCTGTATACCCCCATGTGGTCGACATCGATGATGCGGGGAGCTGGCAGGCAGGGTGGGAGGACAGGGGCAGCAATGGACGTGCTGCAGCTTCCCAGCACCACCCAACTGCCTGGGCCCGCTTTTATCATTGGCCCTGGAAAGCAGGGCGCTTTGTAGCGGTACTTGCGGCGAAACGGTGAGAGCATGCTGGCGTCGGTCAGCGTCCCGTCTTCGGCCACAGTCAACGTTTTTTTCGACAGGATCTCATCATGTTGGCGTCACAACAACGCGGGGTGTCAATTGAAATTGAAAACAAAGCAGTGAGAAGGCGCAAACCTTAAAACAACTCTAATCTCCACTCCACAAATCAAGGTCAACGTGAGGGGAAAGAACCGTGAGCCGTGCTGGTTCACCTCGAACAGTCATCCCGTTATCCATCTGGATCGGGATTGCGAATGAAATTAAAATTCTTCGTAGGATGCATGCTATACTAAGGTAGGTGTCCATGGATATTAGATGCCATGTGGGTGTTGGTTTAAGTTTGGGGAGCTTCATGGAAGCTGCTCGAGCTCAACCCCACCATTTACATCCAAACTTGGAAGGAGCAGGTCTTTATTTTCTTTGACAGTTAAAGAAATCTGATTCTCCTGCTGTCATGCACCCCCATTTCACCTTCCCTCCCAGTGCCTGCCCATCCTTAGGGACCCAGCGAAGGCCAGCGAATGGCTGAGAAGACTCGCTGGCTAGGTGTGGAGTCGTCTTCCTCGTTGCCAAAAGGACAGCGGAGCTGAGCGGGATACCTATCTGATCCGAAATATTTCATTGTATGATGCATGTATTGTGTATCATCTTATTCACCTGTGGTTCATTGTTACCACTTACTTTACCAGCTTACACATGGATTTCACCCCTTTGATAGGGATGTGTGGATTGACCTGGCCACCCCACAGAGCCGAGAGCTGAGCTGGACAGGGCGACGAGTCGACGGAGAAGTACCTGTACTTCTCTCACCGCAAGCCCCTGGTCTTTCTCAATACGGATATGGTGCCCCATCAAAAATTTGCACCATACCGTGATGACCGAAGTGCCCCCTTGGTGCCAACGTGCTCTCTGATTATACGGTGAAGATTTGGCTGGGATAAAATGACTTGACTATAGCTAAATAACAATCTAGAGAAAGGATCTCAGAGAGCTGTACATGTACATGCGAAGTAACAGAGCAAGAGAAAGACACAGGTAATGGCTATATGGTACTACATAGTGGACTCAGGACACAAATTACAGCAGACAGCCCGTGGACGCCACCCACTTTCCCGCACAGCATGGGGCTCAGGGGCTTCAAATCAACGGTGTTTGTTGCATTTTGGGCTTCGGGGAAAAAAAAAAAAAAAAGACCATCAACAAGCTGGTAGGACACCCTTGTTTTGCCTCTGCCAAGTTCTGGCATCCATCTGTAGCCGCATTTCCGTCTTGGAAGGTCTTTGGTGGAAGAGTGGCAGAGTGGGAGGTGAGCGCTTACCGCGTAAATGTACTGGGTCTGGCGCAAACGTTGGGCTCTGTACGGATACAATACCAGATGGATGGATGACACAATTTTCACACCATTATATTTCCCTGGTGTTCCTCAACCTTTGCTTCCTCAAGCTTGCCATAAAACCCGGCTCCCTTGTTTCTGCCTGCCCTAGCCAACGCTTCTTGCTTCCCACGCCGTCACCTGCACTAATAATTTCCGGGCTTGCCTTCTGGAACGCACCGTGACCGAGACAAAAGAAACCGCAGCAGTCACGAACCAACAGTGGGCAGGCTGCCAATTTTTATCTCACCTCCCGCAACCCGCATCTGGAAACCCGCCCACCACCACATCTTTAAAAATAAAGTTTTGTGCTCCCGACACTCCCCGCCGAAAGGGTTGCCGTTCTATAACAACAAAAATATTCCCCAAAATCTAAGACACTTCGTGCTCGTTACCAACGAACGGCTCGCCAAAACCTCCATTACACAGCCATTGCGGCTACAGCCTCCAGTTGTGACGACAAACCACGGCAGCAGCTTGCGGGAATCGAGCCATTGTCCTGCTGCTACCCGGGACTCGACTGATTTATTCGGAAACCAAATAACAACCACTCGCCAAAAACGTTTCGTTTCCGACAACTGGGGTGTTCTTCGCCTGTTTCTTTGCGCCAAGCTACAACCCACGACGAATTGGTCGTTAAAAGTGCACTTTGGCACTCTGCATCCCGTCGGTGGAAGGGGGAAAGAAGGGGAAGAGGTGGACACAAGAGGCTCCAAGAGACCCGTGTCTTGTGCTTTCTGCTGTGCAGCTGGCTGGCATTGCTTCTCTTGCTCCTTTTTATCGACTTTTTTTTCTTCTTCCCGTCAACTTCCGGAGGAGAGGTTGTTTCTGGCTTGGGTGCTGCTTGGATTGCTTGGACTTGGGTGGATTTGCTGGATCTTGCGGTGGATCTTGTGGACCTCTGGAACACCAAGGTGCACCCCCAGACTGACAATCCTGCAAAATACAGGCGGGAGGGTATCCCAATAGGGCCACTTGCATACGGCGCGCCCCCTCGCTCATAGCAATTCTGCCGTGAGAAACCCGGTCCATCACGGCGCACACTCGCAGGAGACACACGGGCCATTCCCGCCCCATCCTCCCCAAAATCGACAGAGTTGCAGGACGGTACATGGTTGTGTACCTGGGTCTCATCCCGTACCGGTACCCACAGATACCAGAGATACAACTACTACTTTGCTGCGTGAAGACAGGCGACTGGTTCGCTGCTGCTACTTCTCGCTGATTTGCGCGTGGGACCCGGTGATCCATTGCCTTGCATACATCAACGTACTGCTCACTCAGTACAGGGCCCTTGGCCGTCCATTCCTTTACTTCAAAGCATTCACCCCCCTTCCGGAGTCGACTGCCTATCGTCTATAACTCTAGCCTCCCCTGCACATTTCACCATACCAAAGAGGAATATCACACATCAGAAAGCTCTCGAAAGATGCCGCACCAGACCTATTCTCCCATCTAAGTCCGTCTCCATATTTCTTCCTCAGACAGGCGTCGTGTCTTGCACCCCCCAAGCGCTGCTCAGAAAAGCGGTCCCAGTCTCCCAGGGTAGCTCCCAGGTCCTCTGGGGCCCCTTTATTTGCGGCTGTCAACATCATGTTCGCCTCTACGGACTCTACTCACCCATCGTTACCCCCAACCACTTCCAAGATGTCTACCGAGACGGTCCAGCGCCGACATGCGCGCCCCAGCCAAGTTCGGACAGATCTTCCCCCGCAGACCCAGCTTGTGGTTATTCCTCCTTCGGCTGTCAGCAACTCATCTGCCTCATCGATCTGGCCCAGTTCACAACATGGCTCACCCACACAGTCCTCTGATATCCTTGGGCCAACCTTCACCACGGGAACCTCACTCCAGGACTCTCCCGATTCACTAGAGGTCTATCAGGAAAAGTGTTTGGAGCTAGTCTCACCCCTGCAGCTACCGGAAGCCGTCGTAGCAAAGCAGGTTGACCAGAGGAGCCTCAACCTGTCCCGAAAAGCCAGTGAC
The DNA here is from genome assembly GCA_033297175.1 of Cladorrhinum sp. PSN332. Taxonomy (NCBI): domain Eukaryota; kingdom Fungi; phylum Ascomycota; class Sordariomycetes; order Sordariales; family Podosporaceae; genus Cladorrhinum; species Cladorrhinum sp. PSN332. Next base: position 736,390 of record MU858813.1, on the reverse strand, counting down.
ACCTCACTTGGCCAGAGCACTCTGAAGACCCCCGGGGCAACAGCCATGGGAGAGGCGGTGAAACAACTCAGCCTCGTCCGTCGTACGTCCAATTCACTCCGCAACAGAGCTCAGGGTTTCCTCAATCGACGACCTTCAGCGAACCACTCAAACAGCCGGGATGGAAGCGTTGGCCCCGGAGTGATGCGAAGGAGGGGGAGCATGAGCACCCCAAACACTCCTTTCGAGAATATCAGCGCTTTCGAGACAGATTCGGATGATGATATAGTTTCCATACACGGCGAGGATGCTTTTGGTTCTGATGGTATGCTCCGCGAGCTTTCTTCATGCTATTCACCATCAAGTTCCGTGTTTGGATCGATTCAACAACTCGCCCTTCGTCGAGGCACCACGTTGACCAAGATCACTAAGAAAAAGAGCACCAAGCGCATCACCTTGTGTCTTGACGCGGACGCAGCAAAGATCTGCTGGGATAGAAATCGCTCTTCTAAATGCATATACATCGACGATATCAAGGAGATACGCACCGCAGAGGATATTCGTCAATACCGATTGGATGCCGGATTGCCAGAGTCCGTTGAGCGCCGATTCTTCTCCCTATTATACACAGTTCCTGAAAAGACGGGAACCAAGGTCCTGCACCTTGTGGCGGATGATGACAGGTCTTTCCATGCATGGACCAAAACACTGGAGGAAATTTCGAGGCAGCGTCAGGAATTTACAGCGAGTCTGATGGCGTTCAACGATAAGGCCCTTCGTACCTATTGGGAGCGGGAGATGGATAAGCAGTTCGGAATCAGGAAGCGCTCCAGAGAAGAGGAGCACATCGAATTTTCCGGGGTAGAGCGGGTATGCCGCAGTCTCCACATCCACGTCTCTACTGAGGAGCTGAGGAAGAGATTTGACGCGGTTAAAAGCAGACGAGCCAGCTCGGATGATCTGCCGGCCGCTCAGAGTTGCAATTCCCGCCTTGATTTTAGCGAGTTTATGGAGTTTGTACGGCTCTTGAAAACCCGGAGAGATATCCAGACTGTTTACGATGCCTACGCCCGAGATCCAGACGCGGGCATGACACAAGATGAGTTCCTGGTGTTTTTGCGTGATGTGCAGGACGAAAACGTCAATGATGACATTTCACACTGGGAGCTCACCTTTGCGCGTTTTGCTCGCAAGGGCAAGCCGAAAGCCTCGGAGGCTCTGACGATGTCAGAAGCCGCTTTTGCCGCCTATCTTACATCTCCAACCAACGCCGCCATCCCCAAGGAGCCGACAGAGTACAAGCTGACCCGGCCCGTGAACGAGTACTACATTTCAAGTTCTCACAACACGTATCTTTTGGGCCGCCAACTGGCTGGTGAATCCAGCGTCGAGGGTTACATCTCGGCGTTGATTCGGGGCTGCCGTTGTATCGAGGTTGACTGTTGGGACGGAAACAATGATGAACCCATTGTGACCCACGGGCGCACAATGACAACTCAGGTCTCATTCCTTGAAGTGGTCAAGACAATCAACAAGTATGCGTTTGTGAGCTCTCGCTTCCCATTGTGGATATCTCTTGAAGTAAGATGCGGCTTTGCAACGCAGGCGAGTATGGCAAGAATCATGATCGAAGTCTTTGGTGATAAGCTTGTGCGAGCACCACTTGATCCATCCTCGGACACCCTACCCTCACCGTCTGATCTGGAGGGTCGCATTCTCATCAAGGTCAAGAAGCCTCAGCAGCCTGAGAATATTGAGCGACGTGGACGCAGACGGGGCAACAGCATGCCATCGCCACTTCAAAGAGCACTTCCAGAGACTGTACCGGTGCCTTCCAGTCCGATGCTCAGCCCCACACCACTTTCACGTTCGTCTCGGCACATCAACACCATCACTGAGGGTCAGGTTCACCACACGCCCAGTGGTAGCCCTAGCGAGTGTGACAGCGAGAGTGAAAAGGACTCGTCCAAGAAGCCAACCAGCAAGATCAACCCGGTCTTGGGAGAGTTGGGCGTGTACTGCGTCGGTCTTCAGTTCGAGGGCTTTGATACACCTGATGCCAAGACGTACAACCATATCTTCTCCTTCAAGGAAAGCACGTTTGACGAGAAGAACAAACCGGGTCCGTCGAAACGCGCTCTTTATCGCCACAACATGCGCCACTTGATGCGGGTCTATCCAAATGCCCAGCGTGTAAACTCGAGCAATTTTGATCCTCTCATCTACTGGAAGCGAGGCGTCCAAATGGCCGCTCTCAATTGGCAGAAATTTGACCTCGGAATGCAACTGAACACAGCGATGTATGGTGGTGGTACCGATCAATCAGGCTATGTGCTCAAACCGTTGGAGGGGCGCCAAATACAAGTGAGGCCAGAGCTGAGCGCCGATGACTGTATTGGAAAACGGCCACGGAAGCGGGTCAGCTTTGAGATCGACGTCATCTCAGCTCAACAACTCATACGCCCGCAGAAGCTCAATGAGAAGCGGACGCTCGACACATACGTCGATGTTGAAGTGTTTCTCGCGGATGACAAGAGAAATAAGGGCAACGCAGTCGATTCTACTGTGCAGGATTCGCCACTTAACCGCCGCACCAGGATTGTTCAGGACAATGGGTTTAATCCTGAGTTCAGCATGAAGTGTTCATTTGATGTCACCACCAAGTACCCGGACCTGATTTTTGTTCGATGGAGTGTCAGGCTGGCCGACAAGACCAGCTACAATGACAAAGCCCCGCCTCTGGCAACATTCACAGCAAAGCTTAGTGGACTTAAACAGGGCTACCGCACACTCCCGCTTCTCGACCATGTGGGAGATCGCTTCTTATTCTCAACACTCTTTTGCAGGATTCGGAAAAGTCCTGTCACTGACATCATGGTGGCCTATCAAGAAGATGTGCCGAAGAACGGTCTCATCAAGAATATTGGCAGGACCGTCTTCAGTCAATCGAATACAAGTCCCAAGTCGAGCATGGATAGTGGCCGCTCATGATGAGGTGACGCGGCATACTTAAACTTTTGTCACTCTCATTACACCGACTGACATCATCGGCGATGAAAAAAAAAGTTTGCACCGCTTCCGATTTATAACTTGTTCCTTTTTCTCTCGAATCTACTACCAAAATACCCCTGCTCTCTGTTTTATCATCATCATGGATATGGCGCAAAAGCGGTTCGGTGGCTGGGGGAGGGTAAAGCTTTGGCATCGTGTTCTTATTTTTGATTCGTTTGTAGGAGGAGTTCTAGTTCTTGTTCTTTTCGGTTGGAATTTGGGATGGATGGATGGATGTATTTGGTGGGAGGCTTTTTCTTTGAAGTTTTATTTCCATGTAAGCACCACCCGTCGAAAAGAAAAAGTGGTCCAGGAGACTACTATTTATTTGGGACGGAGTTGAGACTTTTTTTTTTTATTCGATACCATGATACCAGCAATTGCAAAGAGGATGGCGGGTGGCTTTTTGTGAAACCAAACTAACGTGGGCGGCGGCGTTAATTGGGTTTTGTTTTGTTCATATAGATAGGGCAAAGAGAGAAGCGAAAGAAAAACACAGGCATTGGGCGGTTTGTTTATTGTTCTTAGTATTTTTCTTACCTGGCATTCTGATTTCTTTTCACTGGAAGACGGGGCTGGAACGGAGGAAGACTGACTGACATTAAATTTTCGAATTGGAAGCATTGTGCATGGGCAGGATGGCGACGCGGGGATTTTTGCGTGCTTATACGGTACAGGTATCATTGCCATATGGTTGGGCCATGGTACGCAAATTGGGATTATTGTTTGTCCTTTGTTTTCCTCTCTAGTCTGGCATCTAGGCGGTGGCCTTTTCTTCATCTTACAAGTCAGCATTCCACAGGGTGTTTGGCGGTCACATGACTATTAGCAAGGGAACTCTTTTAAAAGAACGCATGCAAGCATTTACGGGCGAGAAATAAGCAATATCGCATTGACCCATTTTGGTGCAAAGCCGTTGCAAAGGGGGCGAATGGGGAAAGAAATTAGATTGAAGTTGAATCGCTTGGGAGTGTTCGGCTTGGTGGTAACTTCGATTTTAGTATCATCTGTATTTAGCCCAGACATCAGGGCAATATGGGAACAGTGCGCAGGAGGCCACGATTGCTTCCAAACATACATATGTGTGCACTCAGTTTCTCTGATTATATATTATTATATCTTCAACGAACGGTGGCTGTCGCTGGCTTGCTCTTCAGCCCCCAACCCTTGGGTGCGGGTTCCCTCTAATCTCCTTGACTACTTCCCTCGTGCGGGGGTTATCCTCGAAGCTTGCCACAATCAAGTCAACAACCTCGTCCACCGTAAAATATAGACTCAGCTCTCCTTCTATCCAAAGAAACCGCACGTCTCTCAGGTTGCTCTGCAACACCTCGCTAAGATACTTGAGCCGTAGCCAGAGGCTTGCAAACTGCGCAGTCGATGGCACCTTTGCCCCGGGTGACAAGAACAGATCATCCAGCTCTTCAACCGAGGCGATCTGCTTCGCAATATTGTATGCCTCGTCCTGGCCGATAGACGGTAACTCCATGACGTCCATAATGATTTTTGAGGCGACAGCATCGATCAAAGACCCGACAGCTTGTTGCCAAACGGACCGCGCGACAATAGACTCCCACGTGATTGCCATGGATCGCAAATGCGAGATAGCAGCAGAGACACATGCTTCCGTGTCGTCTTGCTGGAAAACGTTCTGTTCGCCGCCTAGCCTGTCTCGCAGTATAACTTTGTGAACCCCAATTTCGTTGGTGTATGCACGGTTGGCAAATGCTTTTAAAGACTTGATATCGTTGTCTAAACGCAACATGTTTTGTGCTCGCTTGCTGATGTTGTCCCGTGTTTTCCAAGCGGAGGCGAAGTCTGTCAACTTCTCTGCTAGCCAGTTTGCGTCGTTGTACAGGTACCTGAGTGGGTTAGAACGGCCATAAACAGCAAACACAGTGTGTGGAACTTACATGTTTCCTCCAGGCTGGGGAGAATAAAAGTAAGGTGAGACAGCCCGGAGCATGGCTAGGACAAGTGTTGGAAGACCGAAGAGTCCTGCCGCTGCTGTTGCGACTGGGCTGTTGACGTACCTATCTTCTGTGAGGGCGGCTCCATCCTCCGTAATAACAGAGATTAGGTCCAAAATTGGTTGTGGGTTGGACGAGATGCTGTATGTCTCTTTCAACGTTAACTCTCTCGTTTCAGTGGCGGACTTCCTAGGCTCCTTTTTCGTTTCCGAATCTTCGTTATTCCCATCATCACCCCATCCCCAGGCATCCGCGGTGTCATCTTCCACATCTTCCTTGAGGCTCTTCTTGGTTTGCTCCCTCAGATGTTCCTCTTCGGCAGCTTCATCACCCCAACCCCACGCATCTGCTCCGTCATCCTCGCCGTCTTCTGGTGGTTTCTCTGCTGTATCTTGCGTGGTTGCTTCTTCGCCATCGTCCCAAGCACCCCAACCATGGTCGTCATCATCAGCAGCTGCAGCTGTCAGTTGCTGACCCTCGGACTTTGACACCATCTGCTTTTCGATCTTTTCTGCTCGTGTCGGATTGCCGAGGCCATTGGATAGCTTGACGCGAACTGCGTCCAATGCCGCTTCTCTGCATTTCGAGAGCCAAACCCTGGGAGCACTCTCCGTCCAATCTTGAAGATCACCAAGGTTGGACAACCCAAGCGACTTAAGGGTTCCGCAGAAGGTCTTGGTCAGAGAAATAGTATCTTGGAATCTTTCCATATCCTTCAACGACGAGGGAACAACCTCGTCAAGCCATACAGTAGTAATTCTGTGTATCACTTCAGGGAGGAGAGTTGATGATAGCGTTTCGACCAAGTCAGCAGGCAATCTTTGCACAAGGTATGCAAACACCTTCTCGAGGTCGGTAAATAATGACTTGATCGATTTGTTTGAGGATCCTTGCAGTTCCAAGATATTCTGAATGGCCATGTTACTTAAGAGTCCCTTATATCGTAGCACGTTACTTACATCTTGAATGTGAATTTCAGGAAGTATGTCGTTAGTAACATCCATCCTGGGGATAAGGATGGTTTTGTTTATATCCTTCCACAGCTGTTCCATTCGTTGGTCGACCTCCTTGTAAGCCTGGAGGCCTATTACGGCATCTGCGAGGGTCATGGGCTCGTCTACGCTGGTCAGATGTGTCTACAGACAAACAAATATAGTGGAGCGATCTGAGCATACCTTCCCGAGAGCTACTAATCAAGACCTTCTGATTCTCGACATCGACGTGAACAAGCAGTTTCCATACACGATCAAACACGTCATGAACATCAGATTTGAGCTCGAACGCCCTGATATCAAGCAACTTGACGGCTCGGCAAGACCTGCTTACTGGTATCGCATCGAGTTCTGTCCAAGATTCTGGCAAGGAGTCAGCAATGACCAACCACATGGATTGGGGCCTGCTCACTCTCAAGCAAATGCAGCGCTTCTAATATCCTCCGCTCATCGCGTGCCTTTTCAACTTGGTCTAGAGTGCAATTCACAGTTCTGATGCCCCTGAGGGCTTCTTGGACTTGAGCATTGTAGCTCAGCTCGCGAACGAGGAACTGCGCTTTTGCTTCAGCTTCCTGAAGAGCTTTCCCGGATACGGCAGGGGTTTCGGACGTCTTGATGATTTCATTTGCGAGAGATTTCGACCGGAGCATGTCGTCCTGAACTGACTGCGCATTCTTCTGCCATGCTTTAACATCATCGGCAGTTTCCTCGTTAATCGCATGGATTTCGGCCTAATATTCCCATTACTTTAGCATCGTTCACGATATATCGGGGGGATTTCGGCGGATATATTTCGTACTCGTAGTGCAGCTTTCGCGTTTGCAAGGGCCTTGATGGCTTCGGGAAGGGCAGCGGCGTCGATTGCTAATGACGACACGTTTTCTTCGGGGAATGCGCTATTGACGGAGAAATCGACAAGGGCCTGGGCAACCTGTGCCGCTGGGCCGGTTTGTGTACCGGTAGACATCGTGTATTATTGCATTCGTGGTTCGCGATAAGCAGAGTGATCAGAAGAATCTGGCTGTCGACAGGAGCTGACTAGAAGCAAGTGACGTCGGTGGATGCCACCTAAGCTTCTCTCGCAGGTATCTTTACAGGTAACCAGAGGGATGGTTCTCGACGGGATGATCTGGCAACAGTGTCCTAAATCTTATACGGCGATGCCTGAGCCTGCAAGCAGGATTAGAATTATTAGGCCGTTGTCTCCCTTGTCTCTTCTCCTAATTTCTTATCATTGAAACTGTCTCCAATTGGAGTTGGACTGTGTCGTTCAGAAGCTCCCGGCCGTGGTTCTAGGACCCCGCAGCCCCTGTGAAACATTCGAGGGGAGGGACTAAGAAACTGTAGTGGGGCCAAGAGTTCGCAGGTGTCAGCTGGTCGCCGGCTGTTCTATGCCAAGGAGGTGAAAACCCCACCCATTTTCGAACTTTTGCCCTGGTCAATACACTGGCGCACAAAACTGACTGCTGACTTTTTTCCGTTTTTCTCTTTTCCAACGTCACGACGACATTCACGGCATCACCAGCAAAAATGGCCGCTACCAAGGAGACTCCCCGCTCTGGCATTGCCACCGTAAGTCTTATCCCTCTATATTGAGTCGGCAATTGAATTGGTGCGATATTTGCAATTGCGAAATTGTCGATTCGTGGCATGGAGAGTTTCGGCGGATGAAAAACTATCGCGAGAGTGTTCAGATGCTAACATGTCTCTTTCTAGGGTCTCAACAAGGGCCACGTAAGATACAGCCTACCCTGTCTCACCTCGTGGAGGATCTCTGCATTTGCTTCCTCCTGGAACATGGAGATTATCATGAAGCATTTTTGCGGATGATGGACATGTGGCTAATCTAAAGCTCTTTCCCATACTATAGAAGACCACCGCTCGCGTGAGCAAGCCCCGCGTTAGCCGCACCAAGGGCCACCTCAGCAAGCGCACCGCTTTCGTCCGCGACCTTGTCAAGGAGGTTGCTGGGTACGTTTACTTCTCTTGGAGTCGGATCGATGGATTGGGCGAGGTCGCTAACCAGGACTCACCACTACTTAGCCTTGCTCCCTATGAGCGCCGCATCATCGAGTTGCTCCGCAACTCCAAGGATAAGCGTGCTCGCAAGCTCGCCAAGAAGAAGCTCGGCACCTTCGGCCGTGCTAAGGCGAAGGTTGAGGACATGAACCGTGTTATCACCGAGTCTCGCCGCGCTGGTCACTAAGCGTTGAATCGTCTTGATGACGACGAAGGAGGGTGGACGTCGAGGGATTATATGGTGGATTTTTCGGATATTTCAGCAACACTGGGTGGAAGCTCAAGGCGTTACGCAAGGAATCACACCACCGGTAGCAGTTCCCGGAGTGGACTAGATACCTAGACCAGAATCAACCTCACGGTCACCCTTGGGTGAAGATCAACTTGGAACGTTTACTTTTGTTTGGTGTGTGTGAGAAGGATGTCAAGGCGTTTCGTGCATAGTTAAATACCCAAATATGCTTGTCCCAATCCAATAGCAACATCGCTGTGTCATACGTTTCATTGCGTCAAGTACAGTAGATTATACAGTTGCGTGTGGTGTGAACCGTTGGCAACACAACTGCTCTACGATTGGAAGTATTTCTGCTGCCGAGTGGAGTCAATTGCCGGTTGTGAAGAGTGGATCCTCCTCTCACCCCACCAAAACCTCCAGATGCAGCTTCGACCTTGTGCTTGTGGCGGGGGTGGGCGGTTTGTTGGTGCTTGCCTCCCAGGCTCACGAGTCCGACAACTAGAGTGACCATACCGTCAGCCCGTCAAGAGACTGACTCTGCTACTACCGGTAATCTGCAGTGGAAGGGCTCACGAAAACTGGCAGGCTCGTTGTGGAAGGAACACCGCTTTTGGTTGTCCGGACTTTCGCTCACAAATCCCAAATTCCACCTGCCAAAGTTTTGAGCGGTAAGGTCAAACATTTTCTTCCCCAGTCCCCTCGCCCACCTCACAGCGCTTCCGTCCACCTTCTCCTTCTTCGAGGGAAAATAGAGACGAAAATTCGATTCCTGCTCTGAAAAGCCTGACAAACCGGGAGCCAATCTTCTCCAGGGCTCCCTTCACCTTCTGTTTTAACGCCCGCAACTGCCACAGCCTTGCAGTTGCTGATAGCAACCTAGGGCAGACACCCATCATCATTGGTTTCCGTCTGTTTGGCCAGGCAGCAAGACGACTGTTTGCTGTCGGCCCGCGTCTGCATTTGCATCCAGAACACCATCGGTATGTATGTCAGCATTTGAGCAAAGTAGCTCGACGCTTCGTTTTCTTGGTTAGATCCGGGTACACCAGACACACACTCGATTGGCCCGAGTCCCGCCAGGCGTTGCTCGTTGTGGTTTCTTGGTTATTACATGCCTATCCTTTCTTCTTCTTTGATCTCTACCTTCTTTTCCCCGTCCCAAACTCCCGTCATTCATACACATCACCACGGCATGTTTCAATGTGGTCGAAGATCTCGAGTGCTTCTTCATGGAGTAATATCTGCCCTTATAGCTGCCGCCCTAGCACAGGAGACTTGGGACTATGGGTATGACATGACGTTCAACTTTTTGTGCCCCGTGCCCCTAACCCACCCTTGTCAGCGTCTCATGGAAGACTCACATCTTGAATTCCTTGCTGTGCCCCAGACCAAACACCATGTTAGCTTTGATCCTCAGTGCAACAGCAGTATCCATATCAAGACGTCTCCCAACTATGGGCTGTTACATATAAATGACCGAAACGTGACCTCTGTTACTTGTCACGCTCACCTGCTAATTATTTTCTCAGTTATATACCCGGTGCTATTCACACCATCAATAGCCCCAACATGACTTCTGAAGCTCAGAGACCGCGGTTCCGCAAGATCCAGAGCTTCCGCTCCGACTATGCCCCTACGGGCATCACTCAATATGTCTCGGAGCGAAGTGGTATGCAGGTCATTGTAGCCGACCGTAAGGGCCCCAAAATCAATGGTTATTTCACGCTAGCCACTGAGATTTTTGACGACTCTGGTGCCCCTCATACCTTGGAGCATCTCGTTTTCATGGGCTCCAAAAGCTACAAATACAAGGGCCTCCTTGATAAGCTGGCCGGCCGGGCCTATTCAAACACCAACGCCTGGACTGCCGTTGATCATACCGCATACACGCTTGAGACCGCCGGCTGGGATGGCTTCGCCCAGATCCTGCCTGTCTACCTCGAACACGTCATTCTTCCTAACATCACTGACGATGCTTGTATAACCGAAGTTCACCATGTCGACGGCCAAGGCAACGATGCCGGCGTGGTCTACTCCGAGATGCAGGCGCTCCAATACAGCAGTAACGAGCTGATGGATTTACGAGCACGGCGACTGCTCTACCCCGAGAACATTGGCTTTAGATACGAGACCGGCGGCATGATGGAGGCTCTGCGCGTCTTGACTCCTGACCGGATCCGCGAATTCCACAAAGCCATGTACCAGCCTCAGAACTTGGCCATTATCATCACTGGTGCGGCCGATCATGACGACCTGTTGAGAATCCTGGACGACTTCGAGGAGAGTATCAAAGACGACATCCCACCACCTAATCCTAATTTTAAGCGGTAAGTCAAAATTATATCCCGGCCTTGGAGTGCGAGTTTTGACAGCCTTTCGTAGCCCCTTCGTGGATTCTCCCCAACCACCTCCGCTTGAGAAGACCACCGTGGAGACTGTTGAGTTTCCGGAGGAAGATGAGTCTACCGGCGAGATTCTGGTGGCTTTCTTTGGCCCGAGCTGCATCGATCAGGTTCAAGGGACAGCGGTTAACATCCTCATGACCTACCTGTGCGGATCTTCGGTATCGGTTATCGAAAATATTATGGTCGAAAAGGAGCAACTGGCCAGTTCGGTCTCGTACTGGTGGGATAGCCGACCCAACACTGTCATCTGGTTTCAGCCCACCGGTGTCGCCACGGAGAAACTCGCCTTCGTCGAGCAGCGTCTGATTTCCCTGCTAAAGGAGGTTGCCTCCAAACCTCTCGACATGGACTACATCAAGGAGTGCCTGCAGAGAGAGAAACGTCAGGTTAAGCTCCACGCCGAGCAATCCGAACAGTTCTATGCTACTAACATTATCACGGACTACCTGTTTGGTAAGCGAGATGGATCCACACTACGAGATTTGGAGTCTCTTAAAGAGTATGATGTGCTGGAAGCCTGGACCGATGAGCAATGGCGCGGTTTCCTGAAGAAATGGATCTCGGACGCTCACCATGTTTCCATCCTTGGCAAGCCCTCAATGCAACTTGCTACGTCTCTCAAAGCCGGAGAAGAGGCCAGAATTGCAAAGCGCAAAGAAGAGCTAGGGCCCGAAGGTCTTGCAAAACTCAAGGAGAAGCTGGAGAACGCAAAAAATACAAACGAGAAACCAATCCCACCCGAGGTTCTGGATCAATGGGCTGTTCCTGGCACCGAGTCTATTCACTTCATTGAATCCTCAACCGCACGGTCAGGAAATGCCCGGATTCTGGGTGTTCCCGACAACGCCGCGCAGAAGACGATTGACGCAGCTTCTCCGGGCCTGCCACTGTTCCTCCAGTTTGAAGACGTCCCCACCAACTTTGTGCATCTGACTGTCCATCTCGGCATGTCCGAGACCGCTGTCAAGTACAAGCCCCTTCTGCCCCTGTTTGCTGACAACTTTTTCAACTCACCCGTTATCCGGGATGCCAAACGGTTGGAGTTCGAGGAGGTTGTCAAACAACTCGAGAAGGACACGATCAGCTACCACATCGGCTCTGCTAGCCGCCTTGGTGATTATGAGGGTGTGTCTATCCAGTTCCAGGTTGACCCGGAGAAGTACAACACCATCATCAGCTGGCTGCACACGTTGATGTTTGATATTGTCTTTGATCCCATTCGGATCAAGGCGGCCATCGTCAAAGCACTTGCAGATATTCCAGAGCTGAAGAGAGATGGTCGCTCGATGGCCCAGGAAGTTGATCTTGCAGTTCATTTCAAGCCCGAATCCTACCTATCTGCCAAGAGAACCTTGGTCAAGGCCGTGTATCTGCGCCGCCTCAAGAAGTTGATCGAAAGGGAACCCGATACTGTTATTTCGTGGTTTGAGGAGCTCCGCAAGAGCCTCTTTACCTTCCAGAACATGCGCATTCTGGTCACGGCCAATGTGGCCAAGCTCTCTGATCCTGTTGCAGCGTGGGATGTTCTTACCAAGAACCCTGCACTTGACTCTTCAAAGGAGGTTCTGCCTATCATCAAGCTCTCGGCAATGCTCAATGACGAAGGACGGTCTCCTGGCTCTTTTGGCAGCGTCGTCATTCCGATGACGACCCTCGACAGCTCTTACAGCGTGAGCACTGCGATTGGATTGCAGTCGTACTCGGATCCCCGGCTTCCAGCATTCCTTGTTGCTCTGGGATATCTGGAAGCGGTTGAGGGTCCGCTCTGGAACGCCGTGAGAGGTAATGGCCTTGCCTATGGTGTGTCATTCTCCCGTGAAATTGATGGTGGGTATATCCAATTCAAGGTGTATCGTTCACCTGACGCCACTAAGGCCATCGAGGCAAGCCGGAATACGGTTGCGAAGCTTGCATCTGGCGAAGAGCCCCTGGATAGGCACTTGGTGGAAGGTGCTGTGAGCAGCATTGTTTTTGGCGTTGCTGATGAACAGTCAACAATGTCAGCTGCTGCTCAGCAGAACTACATTATCAGCGTTGTCCGTGGTTTGGAGCAGGGTTGGAATCGCAAGGTTTTGGCTCGAGTGAGGGAGGTTACTGAGGATGAGATTCGCGAAGCGATGCGGGATATTATCTTGCCTGTCTTTGAGCCAGGGAAGAGCAACGTTGTCGTGACGTGTGCTCCTATCATGGAGGAGGTAAGAATTTTGTTTGATTTCACTTGATATCCATGAATTAAGCTGACATTTTCCCAGAATATGATCAAGACGCTCTCGGAGCGGGGTTACAAGACCCAGGTGCAAACCTTGTCGCATTTCTACGATGATTACGGTTTGAAGGCAGATGATGAGGATGGTGAGGAGGAAGAGGAGGAGGATGAGGACGAGGATGTGGATATGAGTGAGGGATCATATGAGTCTGGTTCTGATGAGGATGATGATTAGACGGTTTTGGTTCATATCTGTAGCCTCGGCTTATCATGCAGTAGACCGCCAGTGCGTAGATTCTGTTTTGGCAGTGAGCAATACTATAGAGACCCGGCATTGGACTCAGTTCAGGCTTCCCGGGCGTTTTTGTTTCAACTGGTCTTCTGGGGTTTTCTCGAACGGCTGCGAGGCACAAGACAAAGTTCTAGGTTGTCTTGGGTGAACCTGTAGAAAGAGAGCACCCTGGTTCCTGGTTGGTGGCTGCTCAAAATGCGGCGGTCGTCCATCGGTATTTGGAAAAGGCCCAAGCAAGCGCGCGCAAGTTTCAGAAGCCGCCGCAAAGTGATTTCAACTCATCAAATCGGCACTACTGGACTAACCACTGATACGATCTCCAGGGATGGCAGAGTGTATGCACGATTCGATTGCATCAAGACGAGTCTGATTGGGTGGTCCCACAGACCCACGCGCTTATATACGTAGAGCCTTGTGCCATTTCCTTGCAGGGAATGATAACTTTGACAATATCTGATACGGCATAGGGGCGCTGCATTGAGAGCCAGCAAATCAAGCTGATGTATTTGGATATGGGATCTCGAACACTGGCTATTTTGACATCTGAGGTGAGTGCGGCTGGTGTCAAACGGTGTGGAGGAGGGACTGCAATTTCCTTTTCCCAGTTCTGTGCTCAAACCCTTTTTCTCCGTGTCGGTATATACCATGAAAGAGCGACATCGGGAGTTTTTTTTTTAGTTTTTTTTTTAGTTTTTTTTTTAGTTTTTTTTTTAGTTTTTTTTTTAGTTTTTTTTTAGTAGTGTAGTATCATGTCAATTACTTTGTTCGATGGCAGAAAATATTCCCGAAATGTGTCCTTGCATCGTACCTACACTAAGGAAACCCCAAATGTCTGTGTGTGCTGTGTGCTGTGTGTGCTGTGTGCTGTGTGTGCTGTGTGTGCTGTGTGTGCTGTGTGTGCTGTGTGTGCTGTGTGTGCTGCGTGTGCTGTGTGCCTTACACTACATTTGCCCCTTTCCGTTGCATCAAGCAAGTAGATCATCAACTATGTTACGGTAGTATCTTGGATCAGGGAAAAAAGGGCAGCTACCGTATACTGTAGTGTACACTGTAGTCTAAATGATGTGGTAGTTTGGGAGGCGTCCGAGCGCCCAGGTGAACTTGACAAACCTGGAAAGCTGGAACGAGATGGACCGCTTGTACACTAGATAGCGCAGAACATATTCATCCGGGGCAATATGCCAAATCAAAAGCCGTGGTTTTTTTTTAGAGACTTCTTTTTTTCCCCACGGTTCTTGAAGTGGTGTGAATTAGCTGATTCGGTAATTGCCAAGTGCGAGACGGAGACAATGGGAAGAAAGGAACAAAAAGAAACCCGCTACTCTCTCGGAAATCCCGAACACTTGGGAAAGAAACAAAGCAGAGAATGTGGGGCATGGTATGGTATGAATTACAGAGAAACAAACAGGGACTCCTCTCAGACAAAGAAGCAAAAAGATTATGAAGACGTTTGGGAGAAAGATAACGGACGGAACTGTGAGAAAACAGACAAGACGTGGGATCGGCCGTCTTGTCCAATGGAAGGCCACGGGCGATCGATTTTAAGCGCTCGGGGGCTGCGGTTCACTGCAGGGATTGATGATGGTGGGCAGGGTGGGCTTGCTTCTGGTAAAAAAAAAAAAAAAAAAAAAAAAAAGCAAATCCGGATGGCGGCAGTGGCTTTTTTTCTTCTTCTTTGATTGATCTACTTCCCCGCCTGTTGAAGTGTCAGATCCCATATGGCGCGATTGCGCGATTCGAGGGACCATGAAAGTATTTGTGCTGTTCATCAAGAGTAAAAGGGGTCATGGCCCTTCCATACTCGCGGAGGCCAGGCAGCCCCTTTCCACTACGTGGTACCCCCGCCCCCACAAAGTCTCGGCGCCGTCACCTTCGAAAATGCTGTGGAGGGAACTTACATAACCGCCATGGGCGTTGGTTTCGAGAGGAAAACCCGGTTTGTTCTGAAATCTGATACCAGCACAGAGAATGATGTCGGGCTAGCTGGGCAATGTCTTGGGAATTGTTCACCGCTACGACCGTCTACAAGTAATGTAGATTCGTTAGGACATGGTTGACCACCATGGTCTCCGCTTCAGCTGGCCGTCATCAAAAGGCTGAGACAGGTGAGAGACATGTGACTCTTGTTGGTGTTGAAGAATGGGAATGATGTGCAAGAGCTGAAAAAGGCGATCTCCCCAAACATCAGACGCCACCATTGACCGCTCCTCTTCAGCCACGCCGTCAGCGGTTCCATACTTCTGCGACCAGCAATGAATGTCCTCCGCTGGCTGAGCTTTATGGCTTTCCAGTTATTAGTAATCGGCGGCACTGCTAATGAGGCAGACCAAAAGCCGAAGATGGCGGTTTGGCTCGGAACGTCGTTCATCTCACTGGGGGTGGGCGGTGGGGGATCTTCTCATTTTGACAGGGGTAGCTGACCTTTTCTCCTCCCAAAACAACGACAACAAGAGGGGAAGAGGGCATTTTACGCACCGACCCCATGTCTTTTCTTGCCATGCATGTTTTGCGTTCACAGACGAAGATGAAGTGCCGCCGAGTGTACGGATTAAGCTGCGTACGATTTGCTTAGGGGAATCAGACGACGCGACCGGGTCGGGACATTCCCAACGTAACACACAAGATGACCATCAAGGTGATCCCGTAAGTTGAGGGGATTCCATCTCGGCCAACAACCCGAAAGAACAACACTTTAGCTGTTGCACTGCAGTAGCTCTAGGCCAAGAGCCAAGCAAGGCCTCAAGAAGGGGGCGAGATGTCGGAGGTTGTAGTCGGAGACATTGGGAGCGATGGTGTGTGCGGAGACGTATGAGGACACACACACACACACACACAATATTCAGCGATCGGACCGTTGAAGGTTGACTAGGGCTAAAAGGCAACGACGTTCAACCGATTGCCACGAGGCAGCCCGAAAGGTCGATCAACTCCTCTAATAATAAATGGTTTGTTTGGTTGAAACGGCACCGTCTGGCTTCACGATGGCTCGGCCGAGAGTTTGTTCCTAGATTCCCAGAGGGTGGTTCCCAAAACGGCCCTTGACGCGTAAATCAGTTCCAGACCCGGGACGTCGATGAGGAGAACAATGGCTCAAAGACAAGGCCAAGTAAAATACATCGACTCCTCCTCGAGTCCAATTGGCTTGCAGTGAATACTAGTAGTCTTGCACAGGTGCTTGTAGTATGTGACTTGATATGTGACCTGATGTTGCTCCGGTCACTGATGCGCGCCATCACCCCGCAGCAGCTTTGGTGTGTGAATTTGCCTCTTCCAGCTTTTTCACACACACGCACACTTGCAGATATGCAGAGTCCTCCAACCTCGATCATGGGTTCTCCGCTTTGCCTCCGAGACACAATGTGTGTAATCCATGATAGATGATGGGGTGTTGCATGATGTTGGGTAATTTTCGCTGATTTGCTTTGCCGTTGATAGCATAAGACATCCAATCCAAGTTCAGGGGAATAAGCTAGAGAAAGCAATCGAAATAAAAGGTTATTTTGTCATTCAATATTATTCATTGTCATTGGGAAAGTGCGAAGTCGGGTTGTGGTGCCGAAAGTCGAGACTGTGAAATTACCCACTGCAGATTGCTACCCAAGGCATCCATCAACGTTCGTAATTTACGAGCCTGCTTCACGTATTGACAAGAACGGCGCGGATGTTCGAGGAAATAACCCTAACCCAGCGCCATTCCCCCCTTTGTTTGGGTGATAAATTTCAGCATCTGTTACATACACAATTCCTAGCGGCGAATTGAGACCGGGGTGCCTGAAGGCGAGCGCTGGAAATTGAAGAGGACCCAGTACCTAGCCGCAAAAAACCAGCTGCTTCGCCTGCTCGACCTGATCCCCGTCCATCCATTCACCCAGCCTCTCACAACCATCAGGCAAGGCGAGGCACAGCGAAGCATCGGTCATACCCTTCATCTTCTCCATCCCACCAATTTTGCTTCCACCACGACCAACTTCTGCATCCACCCAACGCCTTGGAACACATACGCAGACGCACCGGTTGCTGCTTCGCGGCACAGCATTCTGAAATCATCATCGATTCGAACCTCATCGCGGCTGAGGCATTTGGTCAGGAACAATACTGACTCGACCCGCTGTCGATTAACCGCCAGTATTGTCCTCCTCTCCTCGCGGTTGACGGCCATTGAAAGCCGTAACCTGCACATCACGTCCAGACGCTTGCTCGCTCACCTCCTATTGTCTTTGCATCGACGTTGGCGAAGGACTTCGTGGATCAAAAAGCAGGGTATGCTCACGCGCCCCCTCTCCGCTCTCCAACAATGCAATAAACGTGGAAATGTGTTTCATCTTTCTAACCATCACCGCCCGCGCAGATACACCCAACCATTTGTCAAAACACCACCCGAGAGCGCAATCGAGCATCGATCCTCGAGTCCTGCGCCGAATCACCACCCCTTGATACGAGTTTCTTCTCCCCGTCTGGTGCCTACCTCGCGTGTCGTGGGGGCGAGCCAAGATGAGGGAAGTCAACTTCAGCATACCCAACGTCAACAAGGCGTCCGTTGGCATCACGACAGCCCTTTATGACCGACGAGCGCTCGACTGCACATCAACCCTGCCTCTAATCAACTCACTTAACCATCTTGCCTACCTCACGACTTCATCGGCGCGCATTCGTGACATTCTCACTGTTGATGGCGGAATAGAAAGATTGGTCTGCATCCTGAAGCAGGGTCGCAGTAAGGACATGATGGACATGTGGAAATGGAACCTGGCCTTTCAGTGCGTCGTCAACATAGGAGTTAGGGGTACAGAGGGCGTCAGGACCCGCGTTGTCGAGGCCGACATGGTTCCCGTCATTGCTACTATACTTGACAACTACGTCAAGGTCATTGAAAAGGTTCGGGAAAAGGCAGAAGAGGCTAAACAGAAATCCGATCACCGCCACCGCATCGGCGGCAGCAGTCGCGTCCATAAGTCTTCAAGCTTCTCCACGAGGTCGGGTACTCTGGACGTGGACCAGCGAACGTTCCGCAGACAGGCACCTCCCCCGTCGATTGATGTATCTGCGACATTTGCCGGCCCATCATCAGCAGTGATAGAACCATCCACGGCCGACCCGACACCGACTGCTCCGCAATTTCAGGTTACGCCTCCGGCAGAACGGACTCCTCTGACTGCCCACCGATCACATCATCACCATCACACCACCGAAAGATCAACCGAATTACGTCAAGCTGTGGCCGTACAGGTCCTTGCACCAACAGTGCCGTCTATGGACACCACCGACGGGCTTACCAGGCCAGCCCGGGACGGCGAACGTCTTATTGGCATGCTGCCTTTTGCTCGCCCTTTGTTGACCTCCCAGCCGGCTTCTCCGACAACTCCTCTACCCCCTGCCCAGGTCCGATCTCCTACCGTTCGTCCCACCACCATGCTTGCTACCGCAGTCAGATCTCGCAGACGACCTTCCATACGCCATCAGCATTCAACAGCCGGCGAGTCTGATGACATGAACGCAGAAAGTGTAGCTTCGGATGAATCGCCGGATGCTGAAATGTCAGGTACTGCCGAAATTCAACCAGCAGTTGGTATTCAGGATATGGCGATGGAGGATCCCGACACCATTATTGCTGGCGCGACCATTGGATTAACAACACCCACCGTCTCAGAGACACAGGAAGCTGGAACATTTAACATCACGCACCAAGGTCCGGTCGATGGTAGCATCGTGACCAATCCAGCCCCGACACCTGTTCCCACCACGATAATCATGTCGCCAAACCGACCGACAATCGTCAGCCCTCAGCAGCCATCTATGCCAACCACTACTGTGCCGCGATATCTCAGTGACCGCGGAGTCAACCCCCAGTTGCTTGCCTCTATGCCACGGGAAGAGGACGTGTTGATGTCGCTGCAGCTCCTAGCCTACGTCTCCAAATACTGCAATCTTCGCAAATATTTCCAGAAAAGCCATCTTGTGCCCAAATTGAAGATTGGCAAGGAGATTCAGATCTTGGACGGCGTCGATTCAGCCGTACTCGAGGGCGAGTTGGAGGCAGAAGGCGAAAACTGCGAGGAGGAGTACTTGCTTCCAAATGATCTCAACATCTTCCCGCTTGTGGAGAAATTTACAGTCCGGTATCACAGCACCGATATGCAATACTGGGCCGGGGTCGTTATGAGAAACCTATGCCGAAAGGACGACACGCGAGGGGGCATCCGACAATGTGCCTACTACCAGTGCGGGAAATGGGAAGAGGCACCGCGACAGTTTGCTAAGTGCCGCCGCTGCCGGCGAACAAAGTACTGCAGCAAGGAGTGCCAGAAGAGCGCATGGGCTTTCCATCGACATTGGTGCATTGCTGCCACACAATGACATACTCTCTGAAAGAGTGCATGAGGTTGTCGAAATTACGTTTGAGAGAGAAGAAAGGTCGTTATTGATACCCCACTGGACTTTTTTTTTCTCGTTGTCTTTTTTTACCCACTGTCAGTTGGGGAAAAGAGATACTTGGCTTTTATGCATGGCGTTTGTTCATAATGTCTACTGGGAATTCTTTTGCCATGTGTTTTTTTGGCAGTAGCTCTGGGCGAGTGGGTTTTGGTGTGTCAGGTTGTTGCTTGAATCAAGGATTTGACATGGGTGGAAGGAAGAACGAAGCGGTATACTTCAAACTTTTATCAGGGGGGAGCAGTTCGATGATTCGGGAGCGGGGGTGTGCATATTGGGAACCAAACGTGGAAATCCGCACAAAGCAAAGCATATGTTGGGGTCCTTGTTTTTCTTGTCTGTCTATAAACTCATACTCTGCTTTGCTTGTTTCTTACTTTTTCCCTCACACGCAGTGTTGTTGATGGTGGTACATGGCATGCATGGCGTTGCGAAACGATACCATACTCAAGAAAAGGACAGGGGGAAAGGGGGCCTCAACTCCCTCTCACGCTTTGTTCTTCCCTTTTCTCTCCATCTCTATCATTTTTTCTTGGACTTTTTTGTTTTTCTAGGCAGGCACACACTCAGAACTCACATGGAATGCACACAAACACACACTTGGTCAGAAATCCATCATGATCCTCACTTTCTTTTCCCCTATGTGGTATGAAACAAAATGAAATGGGGATGCCCTTCCTTTTTCCCCTCTATTCTTTTTGGATGATGATGATAAGAACAAATAACAGATGAAACACTTTTTTTTTATTTCTCGATTATATCTCATTGGTGTTGGCGGTTTTTTTTTGGGGGGGGTTTTTTTTTTTGTTTCCCGGGTTTTGACTTTTATTGATTATTTCATATGCAATGTGTGTGTATATGTATGAAACGAACGCGTGGAAATTTCTTCTCTTTTTTTCTCTTCATAATCTATTTTGTTATGCCTGGTTATGAGCAGTGCAGACAAGGGCGCATGGGGGATTTGAAAGTGGAGAAAAAAGCGGAATGAGAAAATGAAGCAATTATGTTGGTCACACAAAGTTTTATGATGTCTTGATGAATCGGGATTAATTCTCTAGCCAAAACTCTAATAATGGGTGGGCACGAGATGGCCGTGATACCGATACTGCGAGTGATGTAATATGAGTTCGTGAGATACAGTACCGATAAACAAAATTTAAACCTCAAGAAACGGGGGATACCTTACACAAAGGAAAGCATAAAATAAAATGCTGCTTCGCATCCATAGCAGAAAAGAATCCGTAGCCTAGGTTCATTATGAATGGACAGATGGACAAGGAAACTATCAAAAGATATTTCCATCTTCACCTTTACTTGATACTCCTATTTTGTTGTATTTTATCCCATACCTAACTACAATCAAGAAAAAAAAAATGGGTATCTTATATAGTGCTGCTGGTGGAGGATTCGTGGAGGATATACACTCCCGCCCCCAAACCTCTACAATCTCTTCTTCTCCTTCTCCCAATTCTGATATACCGTGCACACTATTCGGAAAAAATAATCTGATCGCTCATCTCGTCACTATCCACCTAAAGAAAAAAGGAGTACCCTTGCTCCGTGGCATAAAACTCTCCATCTGACCCCAAATCCAACCCTCCTCGCTGTATACGATCACCCCTCCGTACTCTCCCCACTCTCCTCGCTCTGCTCACTAAATGTCCCTTTCTCTCACAGTTCCGTGGAAAGATGGCCTCACCAGCTCCCTAATTACTCAGAGGCCGTCCGCTAGGCAGCGACTTCCTCTGCCTCGGTGGCGCAGTCAACGCCTCTCGCTGCACTTCAACAGCCATCCACCACCACTCCATCAGCGCCGGCGCCGTCCCCTCAATCTGCACCTTCAACAGTCCCAACTTCTCAGCCCAGTCATAGATGAGTTCGGCCTCAAACATCATAATAACTGGCTTCAGCGTCTTTACGAGCTCCTCGGCTCTCATCGACCCCCTCGAAGCGAGCGTGATCAGCACCGCACTAAGATATTTGAGCCACCTCTCCGCATCAACTTTTCCAAAGACATCGCACCAAGCAGGAATTGCCCCCCCGGGTCCCTCAGTCGGCGGTGGCGCCGCCATAATTCGGTTCCTCACATCCGTGAGTTCCTCCCCGTCATCATACTGATACGTCTCGGTAGGGACGATATCCAGCCTGAAATGCAGATACTTTTTGGGATACTTTCTAGTTTCGTAGTTACCAGGCTCGTGGCCCATGGGAACATTCGGCTGACCGGTCGTCTCGATGCGTATACGGCCCGTGGCCTGCATGTTCAGGAGCGCCATGATCATTCCGTCGTTGGTCATGTACGTAACGCGCATCTTCTTGTCCTCGCTATTTCGCAATCCATTGTCAAGGTACTTTTTGAACTCAACTGCACGGACAAACTTCTCCTCCTGCGCCGACTTTTCAAGCGAGTCCAGCAGTCTGGTATTGAACCGCCATGTACGGCCGTTGGACCACTTTGTGGACGATTTTGAGATGACACCTAGTCGTTGCAGCTGCTCAACGGCCTTCTCCATCAAAGCAGTAATCTCGGGTCCAGTCTTCCCGGGGTAGAAGCTGTTGCGCTTCTCAATGACCATCTCGGTGGTATCTGGGTCGGCTGGCGTCACGCATAACGCCCGGGTCCACGCCATTGCCACAATCATGTCGTTAGTAGGCTTTGATTCAGGAATATGCTGCACTGGCAAGGACAGCGCCTCGGACGTGGCATCTTGGAAGCGGTTGAAGACGGACCGCTGGGGATGGTAGTAAGCCTCCCGCCATTCACGATCTCCGTGCTTAACTTGAGATAGCGTGTATTGGTCCTCCATAGCCTTCCGGGATGCAGGGAGAGTCCTCTTTTCATTTCCATCTAGCTCAATCGTCCACTTGATAAGGCCTTTCCAGTCGTAGGCAAGAATATTATTGAAATCAATGGGGGGTAGCTCATTGTTTTCGTATGCCTTGAGAAACGCCTTGCGGAACTTGGAGGTTAAACTAACAATCGTTGTGAGCCGATCCTTTTTCAAAGTACACCAGTAGTGGCGCAACTGGGAGATTCTAAAGAAATTGTTAGCAATGAGTAACGAATGAGACTTTTCCGAACAAGGGATTACTCACGTTTGATCAGGCATGAGCCGCAACATCAGACCCCAATCTACCACGCGATTCGTGCCGCCGAGCAATGTCGTAACCACAATGAAGGTGGCCAGACGAACGTTCTCGCTTGACCAATCGAGTTCCTCACTCTCATCATTCACCACCCGGAGGAAGTCTTCTGGCGACTTCGGGTAGGGCGTGAGCTCCCGCGCCGTCTTGATGGGCTGCAGCTTGAGCTTTGATGGGCGGAACTGAGGTTTTCGCGGTGCGGAGGGACCTGCCATTTTCAAGCACCGGCGCTTCCTCTCTCTCGAACCCGGCCGCTCCCCATGCAAAGAACGGTAGTCATCGTCGTCTTCCAGCTTGTCGTAGGGGATAGTCTCAAGGTTGAAGTTAGAATCATCTGACCAGGTGACCTCCTCCATTGGCCTCATATTGCACTTTGAGGCCGGCGGCGAGTGCTGGATGAAGATTTTGCCAGGAGAGACGGTGCCCGATTGGAGCAAAGCACGCCCACTCTGTGACTGTTCCCATAGCGCACACCGGTCAACAAGGGAGCAGAATTTCCCATACTCTCTGTCAATCCAATCAAACAGTTTGTGTCTCACAGCTTTGCCTGCTTTGGCCATCTCCTCTGCGTCAGTGGGGAGATTCTGCTCGAGCTGCCACGCACGGCTCGGCATTGAGCCTTCAAAGGAATAACTTTTATCGGATTCCTCGAAGTATTTGGTGTCGAAAGTTTCCCACGGCCCCTTGTACGAGACCTCAAGAATAACTGGTTCCACAAACTCGAACGCCTTGGGCCTTTCTGCCTCCCTAAAGCCTGGCCGGGTTTCCTCGTCGGATTCCTCAAGCTGAAGCTCTTGGGCACTCTCTGGACTGGAAGATATCTCCGCAGATCGTTCGTTGTTGGTTTCTAATTCGGGCTCTTGGTCAAACAGGTGCGCATTCGGATCCAGAAACTGAACACTGGGGAGAACTACAAGCTCCCTTCCCAAGGAAATATTATAGAAATGCGACCCAGGCTCGAAGAAAGACCTAGGAAGGCTTCCCAGCCCAGGGTTCCTGACTCTACCAAGCTCTGGAGGGATCTTCCTTAATGTCTTGCTGGATCGATGTTGGTAAATAAGCCTACGCTGTCCCGAGAAGGCAGGCAGGAGGCTATAGGCCTTGATCGCATCGAGGACTGAGGGCTGGTACTCATCAGGGTCTTCTTCGTACTCTAAGCGCTGAGAGCGTTGCTCAGATGGTGACAACATGAGCTCGGGATCCACCGGGATATCATCTGGACCTTGCCCGTTAGGTCTTGTCGGAGTCCAGGATGTGCTTGTCCTTGTTCTCTTTGACGATGGGCTACCATCAAGGCCGCTTGTAGCTGAACGCTTGAGACCACTACTCCCGAATACATCTTCATTGGGCGGATCTGAAGTCGCAGCGTTCTGGGTGTAGAACGGGGCGACAAACTCTTGAATCTCGGTGATTCGTCTTCTACTGCGAAATTTCTGCCCGTTTGCATTCGGCTTTGACTCTCTGTCCTCACCAGAGGGTCTCTTGTCCATGTCTTGCAATGCGGCGAGTTCTTCAGGACTGGGCGAGAACGCAGCCGGTATGAAAGTCCTCGGGTGCATTTCGCGGATCTTTTGCAACATAATGGTGGGAACGAGGCCGTGGGGGTCTACTCCCACGCGAATAAGCAGCTGGCAGGTTGTCATTCTGCCTCTTTGTGGCTTGAGAACATGAGTATGTGTCTGAATCTCTTTCTTGTTTTCCAAGCTTCTGACGGCAGCTTGACAGTTCTTCCAAGTAGGTGGGTTTTCGTTCTTGAATGCCTTCACAAACACCCGTACAACAGCATAGAAAACCGCCTTGTCGGCCGGAAACACGCCGCAGCAGTTGTCGAGCAAATGGTTGATAATGTCAACAGCCTGGGCGGTCCGTCTCTTGGCATCTGATGGCTGGTTGTCGTAGAAGCGCGTGACAAAAGGCCTGGTGATGCTTTGTTGATCCCACGTCTGATCGCGTTCACTGGACTGCCTGGGTTCTGCCATGGTGGGCCGGGCATGCATAACAGGCGGGCGTGATTGAGAACCGTGACCGGGCAGTTCAGGGTATTGCGAAGTCGTGGATTGATTGAGTATTTCGTCATTGGCATAAGACTCAACGGGCTGGCTGGATGTGAGACTCGAGTGTATTTGGGTTGATCCATACAACTCGATTTCCTGGATGTTCGCTGACAGACCATTTAAACCTATGGGTTCCGAATATGCTGTGGCTGCACCTGGCCTGGGAGAGTGAATAGAGTGACTGAGAGAGCGTTGTGGCAACGGACTACGTCCTTGTACTTGGTCATTGACACAAAACTGAAACGGCGCATTAGCACCAGAGAAGATTGACGGCGCCAACTGCTGTTTCCAGTTCGGGACAGTCGGCTTTGGCGGCTGTGGTACTTTCAATGCAATCTTATAAAGTATGGATTCGGACTTGGGGCCTTGTCTAGGTACCTCGATAAGTGTGCCTGTGCCAACGCCCCTGAACCCAAGATTCTGGAGCTTGTTGTCGTCTGACCCAGCTGGCTGCCAGGACGGGCGGTCTCGAATGCGCCGTTGAGACGAGCCCTTACCACCTGCTCTCTGGGTAATTTTTCTCTTCTTCCGATGGCGCCCTGGGTCCTCGCCCTCTACTGCCTCGGAACCAGCCACAGACGACGGCGGCGCGGGAGACATCCTTCGTCGCTTCCGAGGTCTGTCAAGCACCGAGGATGGATCGAATGTAGGA
Source organism: Cladorrhinum sp. PSN332 (assembly GCA_033297175.1). Taxonomy (NCBI): domain Eukaryota; kingdom Fungi; phylum Ascomycota; class Sordariomycetes; order Sordariales; family Podosporaceae; genus Cladorrhinum; species Cladorrhinum sp. PSN332. Next base: position 710,962 of record MU858813.1, on the reverse strand, counting down.
TTGCAAGGCACTTGAGCCTTCTTCTGATGATACTCCAGACCGCCGGGGTTCTTCCAGCCCTTGCCACATGTATTGCAAACATAAGACTTATCGCCAGCAACAGCCCCTCCTCTTCGGCCGCGCCCCCTAGTACCCCCACGACCTCGACCCCAACCCCGACCCCGACCCCGACCTCTGCCACGGGTTGACGCAGGGGGCTCAGGAACTTCCTCCACTGGCTCCTCTACTGGCTTCTTTAGGCTCATGACTCCTTGTTGAATCGATATGGCCTTCTCCTGGTTCTCTGGCTCCTCGTCGTTGAAGCGGAAAATGTACGGGCTGAGCTTTGAATCAGATTTCGTCCTCAAGACTAGACTCTTTCCATCCCCAATCGGGCTATCCTCAATAGTAAGACCGTCAAGATCGTCGACAAAAAGTGTGATAGTGAAAGGCTTCCTTTTCCGCCCTTCAGTAGGAGCGCCGAGGAAAGTGACGGTGCGCTCTGAGCCGCTGAGCTTTAGCTGCCCAGTAGTTGAATAGTATGTGACATCCAGGACTGCGTCCTGAACCTGTTGCTCTTGTGGGATATCGATATTGCTAGTTGCATTCACCGAGCCGGAGTCTTGGGTTTCTGGAGGCGATGCGGCTTCGCTGGCGCGAGTTTGGAGCTTGCTTGACTTGACCACCAGGACCAGTGACTTGGCTGTTGCGCCGCCTTCCGAGTCTGTTGAATCGGGTGTTTGAATTCGAACCTCGAAGGTTGCTTCAGGAGGAGATATCATGGGAGAAGAATCTTTGGTAATTCCATTGATATCTCCTGCAGCCCTATTGGGCGTTAGGGAATTCTCTACGTCGCGCGGTGTGGTGTCAGTTTCAGCAAGATTGACCTCGGCCTGGTTGGCACCTTCAAGAGCCTTGGCTTGTTGCGCAGCAACGTGCTGGAATTTTCGTTTGTGGTATGGCGAGGATGTCTTGGCGAGTTTTGACATGGCAGATATTGATATATCTTCATCACTGGCAAAGGCCTTCGGTCGGACAGCCCCAAACCCATAGCGACTAGCGCCAGGAGTTTGCACTGAGTTGGGGGCTACCGTAGCCACATCTGACGTGGTCCCTTCACCGGTCGCTGTATACATATACGCTGATGTCTTGCCTGTACGAACCTTACGGCACTCGACCTGGAATTTTCTCAGGTGCGGTGGCTGTTTGGTTTCGGCAACTTTCTGTAGATAGCTAGAAAGATACCGCCGATGCTGATAGCCAACTGTTGCAACACTGACTTGAGGATTTGAGGCACCTTCTGGGCCTGCGCTCTTGATCACCTCTAAGACAGTTTGCGCAAGGGGTTTCTCGGGAGTCCAGCCATTGAAGATGCGTCTCGGTTGAAGTGCACCATTGGCTCCTGTCCCTGGTTTTTCGTAGAGGGCTAACGCGTTCGGTTTTGGCTCTCTGTGCCTGCTTGGATCTGAGTACTGAGAGGTCTTCTTGCCGGTCGCTAGAAACCTCTCCCACTCCTCATCGCTCGCGTCCCGCTTAAAGCTGAGACAGTCTTTGAAGACTTTGTGGGCTCCGGGAAAGGAAGCGGCCGTGTATTTCAGTACACCCATGTCAACAAACCGCTGACAGCTCTTTGCCAGGGTTTTCATTTGCCATGCCATGCCTGACACACCTAACTTGGTTCTCAGATCCGAGTATCTCATCACACCAAAGGCTTTGCAAATGCCAATAACTGTTCTGCCCAGCGCATCCATGTCGATGTTGTTACCCGTCCAGCGGCCGTGCCAAGGGACTCGGTCGAGACTCTTGCTCAGTGTCGCAGGAGTGAGGTCAAGTCCAACTGTCTCTGCTTCCACAGTCGGAGGCGCAAAGTCAATCAACCATAGCTTGCTGGTTTTCATTTTTTGCACAACGACGGTTCTCTTGACAATATACCCTTTTCTCGCCAAAGAATCTGTGCGCTTTGGGAGGGAGCGCTTGTCTTGATCGACTAGGCGGCGCAGGTCGCTCTGAAGGATGCCCTCGCCCTTAGCTGTGGCAATGCCTTGCAGGCATGCCCATTCAAGAGCAGGCACACGCTTGTAGTCAACGCCATGACGGGTCAATGTTTGCCAAACGAGGTCTTCGGAAGGATGGATACGAGGGCGCCGAGTGAGTGACTTTTTAGAGGTCGATGGTTTCTTCTTTGACTTCTGAGCTTTGCTTTTTGAAGTCGAAGCGGCAACAGGCTTCGCGGCCTTTGCTGACTTGGTATTAGGCATTACTGTGCTCGCTTCTGGATCCGCGGGGCCTTCTTCTGACAAGGCAAGAACTTCACTCAGCTGAAGGCGATTCCAACGCTTGTGACCGTTGATGAGAATTTGGGGTCGCGACCGTAGCCAGTCCCAAGCCCATCTTGCGGATGACATCTCTGCATCAGTCAGGGTCGCTTCAAGGGTCGCTTCATCGATAGCATCTGGCTGACGGCCTGTCGTTGTCGTTTTTGAATCTGCGCCATCTTGGCCACCAATGCTCAGATGATATTTGCGAACAATCTTGAGCAGCTCGGTGATTGAGGTTCCTATCGTGAAAAAATTTGGTCAGCCTTGTAAGTCCACTAGTGAGATCCAACGGCGAGCTGCAAAAAGCAAAGTCCAATCGCAGGACAGCAAATCCACATCATGCTGACAAGCAACTTCTGGAGGGCGACTGCAGTATTTTGCCGCAGAAAGAGGCAAAGATGATGAGTCCATTCGGAGGCCTTCATGTGATGATTTATGCAATTGAAAAAACTAAACGAAAAAATATGTCGATGATGCTCTCGAACAGGATGGATTTGCAGATTGCAGCCGCCAGCGTTCGAAACGTACCTTTTTCGCCAGAATAAGCGATTTCCGGAATGAGGCCCTCCAAAAAGGCCTCGAGACCGACTCCTCTCATTTTAAAGATGGGCTCGTGATCATTCTTGAAGAGGAAAAATATCACGGTCTGGTTGTCGAAATGGTGATCGAATTTGCGACGTCTTGATTTTCCAGGTGTTGAGTGGAAAATGGTGATGGGGGTCGCGGTTTCGCTTTTTGAAGTGGGATGTGGTTTTTTGGCGGAGTTTCAAGGTTTGGAGGGGCACGAAGAGTCAGTCAATGTGGAAGGTGGGGTGGGTGATTAACCTTTCCTTTCCTGCTATTCAGGTACCAGCTTGGTATTGCTGTCCGAAACTTAGAATAAGCTATCTCAACAGGTTCTTGGACTGTGTGTACCTCCTGAGTTTAAAGCTCGGCCCTGTTCTACCCATTTTACATGTGGGTTGAACTTTTCAGTGCATTTTCTTACGCACTCCAAAGCGGTACATGCAATTGCCAAGGCTACGTATCGATCGAGAAGTCATCACTGGGTATTTCGCATCAGCCTGATAGCGCATTTATAATCCTTGGTAAATAGATAGCTTCATTTGGGTTTGATATCCTGTCCACTTATACGCCATTCTCTGCTGCTGCCGCCGCTGCCCTTCTCTCGTTCATCAATTTCCTATATGAGGCCACCACATCCTCCCGGATTCCTTGTAGTTCTTCTCTTTGCCTCAAACTACCGGCAGCCTTGGGGATATCGGCTACCTCAACCCTTGCACCACGAACCAAAGAGTTCAACTTTGCAACTTTCAACTCTGGCGGAGCCTGCGCAACGTCATTCAATCCCACCTTTTTCTCCCCTCTCTTCTTCTTGATCTCCTCCCATGGATCGCCCTCAGGACCGCTTTGCTCTCCGATATATCGGGCCCTCTTGCCTCTCTTCTTTGTCTTGCTCTGAGCCTCCTGATCCAGCCTGAATGTTACCCCCATCGTCTCATTCTCCATCTCTTTCTCTTCCTCCGCTTCCATCTCTTCTTCTCTCTTCTCCTTCCACTTCCTATCCATTTCTCTCCATTCAGCATACATGTTGTGCATTTTTCGCTCCCTCAAAGTCCGTTTGACCTTGATACCCAGGGGGTCCTTGCCATCTTTAATAGCCGGTTTTGTCACCAGTCCACTGATAGGCAGCGCGGCGTCAACACGCTGGTTAAACTCCCACATCTTTTCGCCTGGTCGAATCTTGAGCTCCTCGGCTCCTGATGCAGTCTTGTCCTTTGTGGCTACTGCTGCAGTCGATTTTGCAGTCGCTCCAGATTTACTTTCGGCCTTTTGCTTTCCTTTTCCCTTTGGTGCGTCTCCATTGTCAAGACCGCTTCTCGGCAGCTTGCCTTCCTTGATAGCCATCATGCGCTTGAATGCTCTTGGGGCGTCGTCTGATTTACCCTCGGCGCGTTTTCTCTTCTGGTTCTTCTTTGGGGGGTCATTGCTGTTGTTATTATCCTTCTGAGATGAAGGAGCATTTTTCTTGGAGCGAGTGGTTGTTGGAAGAGGCTTTGCGATTTTCGTTGGAGGGAGCTCGAAGCTGTAATTAAACTGTTAGATGCCAGCCGTTTGCGCACAATAAAAAGGCAACTCACGCATTTTCGTCCCTTTCCCGGCGAGTATGTTTGTGAGGCATGGTGGCAATAACTCGACGGGTATCGACGCTTTGTTTGGTGTCGAGTCTGCCGTTGCTGACTTGGTGGTGTGTGCTGTCTGTCGGAAAGGTGCACCAGGATGCAATTGACATTTGACGAAAAATTTCCCCACAGTGTTCGATAAGATAAGGAATTACTGGGCTCGGTGGCTCGCAGGCATGCCAGGGTGCATATCTTTGTGGCACTGTGGGTACTGTGCCCCCCACAAAGCCGAGACCAAGATCGCCAGGGACCCATTTCAGCACCCCTCCATCAACTTTTCAATTTTCGACCATCAGCAGCCCATCAGCAAGTCGTCTTACATGTGTATTCGAATCATGTTTCCAGATTCATCTTGGATGCCTGGAGGGTATTCATTGACGCCAACTTTCCAGCGGAGCCGGATCATGTCCGGACAGAAAAGACCAAGCCCGTGTCCGCTCCGGAAGGACAAATTCAGCTAGATCTCTCGAAACGATGCTTCGTTACCGCTCCTCCACTCCCACGGAACACATGCTGCAAATTTTGGAATTTTCGTGCATGTCGCAATTATGCAGGTCCAATGATACAGGCACGGGGATCAGCCTAAGCTCTCGGTTGTCTAAAACGCCACAAAAGACATCAGCAAGCCCACGTTCCAGAACCATCAGCACTTAGATGGGAGGGAGTGAGGGACGGTCAAGGGGCCGGCCTGTTTTCGTCTTATTCTCTCATTTTAGCTACATAAACTTTTCCGGTCTTCTGGACGGCGTATAAAGCAGATATGATGCCCCCGGTACCACCTCTGATTGTCTGGATTCCTCGATGGCATTCTCTCCCTGTGCACCCCTTCCGAAATTGTCTCACTCAGCAGGTCAGAGCAACGCGCCACCTTGCTTTCCTTTTATTGAAGTTTGATGTTTTACTCGTATAAGTGTTATGATAAATAATTACCGGTCGGTTCACATAACACCATATCTATTGTTTCTACCTTTGTCTTTCACTGATTCTTTGGAAATCAAGTTTTGGCCAACAACCAGTGTCGAAGTTCCTTGGCTTGTACCACCATAGACGTCCCTTCTGGGAATTGACATCTGTGGGATCCCGGCAATGCGGAGTGAACAGGTGGGTCTCTTGGGGGTGGGGATGGGTATTGGCAATCGGATGCCGAGTCCAACAAGTCCACCGCCGACCACGCCGCCCATCCAAGTTGTTGGCACCAGTCACCACTGCTATCCAAGTCCAAGTTCAACTGCCCAACCATTTTATGAGTTGGGTGAGGAGGGCAACGAATCCTCGAGATTTCGATTTTGGTCAGCACTCCGATCAGTCATGTTGAAAACTTGGAGCTCGGAGAAGGAGAAATCGCGGGTGACTGTTGAGTACCTTGCCCTTGACGGTGACGGTGAATCAGAAGAAGGACGGAGAACGCCGACACCAGAGAAACGGCGAACCAAGAGGAAATGCTCACTGCGTATCTATGGTACAATTTCGGGCCTTTTATTACTGTAAGTGTCTTTTTTTTTTTTTTTTTTTTTTTTTTTTTTGGCTGTCTATTTCTCGTTTCTTCGTTAGATGCATCTCTAACCCTCCTTAGAGCACTTGTTTTACTTCTGAACATCGGGGAAACTGTAAAGCGCTGGTTCTTAGGGGGACGCGACAACAGTCCTATCGATTACGATCCATTTAGCAACTGGGGCAAGCCAGGAACTGGGACAGAGGGGCTGGCATGGTATCCCACTGACTTTCTTCGGGATGTGCTTCCCATTCCCGCTCACTCTCACAACGACTACTGGCGCAAAGTCCCCCTATTTTCAGCACTCTATGCGGGATGCACGGGAGTCGAAGCAGACGTCTGGCTACGTAACGAGGACCTCCTGGTCGGACACGACCTTGCATCCCTCCAAGTGAACCGCACGTTTCAGAGCCTATACATCAACCCGCTAGTCGATATCCTCACCCGCCAGAACCCGTCCACCCCCTTTTATGACGGCAAGCTCAGCGGAGTATTCGACACAGACCCAGAGCAGACACTCGTTTTGCTCGTCGACCTCAAGACCGAGGGTGAATCTACCTGGCCGTGGGTTGTCAAGCAGCTTCAGCCCTTGCGAGAAAAGGACTGGCTGTCCTACTACGCCGATGGCAAGTTTCACAAGCGGCCCATCACCGTCGTAGGTACGGGCAACACTCCGTTTGACCAAGTTGCTGCTGCGAACTCTACCGCCCCGCATCGGAGGGATGCATTCTTTGATGCTCCGCTCGAAAAGCTAGAGAATTCGGTCTACGACTGGACAAACTCGTTTTATGCTAGTGTGTCGTTCTGGCGGGCCATTGGTGCGACGTGGTGGAAGGGGGAGCCAGGCTCGGAGCAGCTGGACAGGATTAGGAAGCAGATCAAAGAGGCGCACAAGAGGGGACTGAAGTCGAGATATTGGGAGACTCCCGTGTGGCCGACTCATGTGCGGAATAGGATCTGGACAGTGCTGGTTGAAGAGGGAGTGGATATGTTGAATGTGGATGATTTGAAGGCGGCCCAGGGCGAGGATTGGACTAAGCCGGGGACATTTAAATGGATGATTTGAGTTTGGGAGGTAGAAGGACAGCGAGAGGTGCCGAAATGTATTGCATCAAGCATTTGAAAGGGAGTTTATCATGGCGTATTTCTCTTTTTGGCATATACTTTCTGGGATCTTTACCTTTGAGAGCGGGAAACATTCTGGATACATACAATACGCAAGCTATTCTTTTAGAGGGTACATATCTGTTTTAAGAATAGTCACTCTCTTTTCGTTCATGAAAAGCCGAGAACATTCGGGTTTTCATGACACACAAAGAGCTGATGAGCGCCGGAGATGATCCTGTGTGATACAACTTTGGGGGGAATTGCCCCCACTCCTCCGAACCTCCGGCTTTTCTCCTGCGGGGGAGCATGGGGTCGTGTGCGTGAGCGAGGAACCGTTTGGATGGAGCTGCCTATGGCTGCAGAAGAACACACAAGTCCATGACGTCCCTGCCGATCGATGGAGGGGTCTTGGGGGGTTAATTAGTATAAAGTGTGCAGGTATTCTGCCGCTTGGGACCCAGGAAACAGAGTTTGGGAAACGAAAAACTGACACCAAAAACACTTCCATTACAGATAGCAACCAAATATCCATCAGAGGGGTAAACGCTAGCAAGATTCACAATGGCCACTCAACCACCACGCCTCGCCTCCTATGATGCAAGTATCTTCACTCTTCACCCACCTTTTTACTCATCTCACTAACACACCAAAGGACTCAACACTCCCTAATCTCCCCTCCCACAGCAAATCACTTTTCGACGCCAAGACAGCTCAAAACCTGACCTTTGAAGCAATCGCCAACCACCTCGGCCGGAGCGAAGTAGCTGTGGCCGCCATCTTCTACGGACAAGCGACTGCTTCTCCCGAAGATGTCGACAAGCTCTCGTCACTTCTCAACATCCCGCGCGAGACTCTTGCCGCTCAGTTGCTGAATGGATTTCCCGATCGAGGAAGAGCAGGACCCATGCCGCCTGTTGAGCCGCTGATCTATCGGCTCTATGAGATCGTGCAGAACTATGGGTATGCGTTCAAGGCGGTGATGAATGAGAAGTTTGGGGACGGGATCATGAGTGCTATTTGCTTCAACTCCAAGGTCGAGAAGGAGGTTGATGCTGCGGGAGCGGAGTGGGTTGTTATCACGCTGAGGGGGAAGTGGTGAGTCTTTGTCTTTCTCCGTGTCGATGAGAGGATGAAGTGGGTGTAACTGACTTGGATGAATCTTACAGGCTTCCTTTCACTCGCTTCTAAACGAGAGGAATCGATCGCGAGATATGAGGGGGCTCGATAAGTGAGATGTGTACGGGTACACTCCTCTATCGGTTGTAGGTGGCTAGATGGGTGAAGGCCGTGGACCAAGGAAGATATCGAGCATGTTCTTTCACTTTGATGTCAATGGTGGCAATCTGAATGAAGGTCCGCGGCTGTTCAGGACAGTACTTCCTTTGCTGTAGTTTGTGTCCGAGCGGTTACCTTCTCGCTCAGTTCTAGATCCTCATCTCGGAATGGGTGAGCCGTCCAAGTTGGCAAAATCAGATGTTTACTTTCTTTCAGAAGTTGTAAATGTTGGTAATGTTTATACAGTTTCCGTCGCGGAACCTGATGGAAGAAGTAGAAATTCTTTGAGCCATCTCAATTCATTGATCTCCGGGTGACTGGTTCCTGGTTTATGATCATCTGGGCTATGCGACGGGCATTCACCACTCTTTCAGATGGGAATGGCAACCACTGTAGTCAATGACTCGGCCATGCGTCGACTTCAAAACTATGATCAATGAAGCCATCCGAGATTCTCGAGGCAAACTCTAGTTTCCTTGTCAAGCTCCTTGAGCTTGGATCACCCGATGTGGTCCGGGCTTGTGAGGCGGCAAAGAAGCGGGATAAACAATATTAAGGGGTTGGGGGGGACAATACTAAGCTGGCCGCCACCCGCCTCACCACCACAGCAAACTGTCATTTTCTTAGTTTTGACCAAACAAATAGATATCTGAAAGAACTTTATGATCATCAAAGATGTTGTGTCCCTGGCCCCAAGTTTGCTTGATCTGGAGATGTTCCAGAAAATTTCCATGAAAGATTTCGTCTTCGACAATACGAAGGTCACAATGCTAACTATTCTTACTATCTCACTATGCCGAAGACTCGCCGTTTCATATGAGTGTTTGGTTCGAGGCATGAAATCTCAAAGAATGCTTTGACATGATCTGTGAAGCTCCTACGCTCACCAAGAGAGCAACAGCAAAGAAAGCAGAGGGGAAAGGGCAACCTCAACACCAAGGAATAGCAAGATTCGTGGAATCGAGAAAAGTATAAAACGAGCCGTCTCCTCCTCCCCAAATGTAATCCCCCCCCCCTCCCCCTCATCCGCATTCACTTCTGAACATCACAGAACAAAAAACCAAATCAATCAACATGCCTTCCACCACTGCTCAGACCAAGGTCCCCCAGACCTCCACCTCTTTCAACAGCTACTGCGTTGTCATGTAAATTGACCAACAATGAGCTACGGCGCAACACGAGGCGGCAATAGGGGAGCTCGTTTCATCTCAAAAACCTTTCGCCATCTCCACCGCTTTGGGGGAGCCACCATCGACAACCTCCAGATGCTAGTTCGCTCCTCACTGAGGAACTTTCATCTCTGATGGTGCCCCAGAACGACTGGAGCTTCACGAGCTTTCTCCTATTGTCTATACCGAGAGCAACTACCTTCCCGCCCTGTTTGCAAGTCAGCCAGGGATATTGTTATTCGCTATTTTTGCCTAGTCCGCCATGGAGTGTCAAAACCCCAGAACCAAATCAGTCGGCCGGTCTCGTTTTAAACACCTCCACACATGCACACACCACACATACATACCTCAAACCAACAAAAATTTGACTTCTTTCCGGAACTTTTTTCTCACAATAACGGTTTCTTTTCAACTTACAAAAAGGCTGTCCTCGCTTCTGAATCAGTATAAAAAACTACCCTCTCCCGACATTTGAACGATTTCGCATTGTAATCGCGACAATAGTTTTCGACGGATGATGGGGTGGAGTCGATCGGGAATCGCGACCTGGTCTTCATCACTGTGCACTTTTTTTTGTACGAGGGGAATTGGATGGGGGAGTAGAATAGTTGGGTTGTTAGGAGCTTGTTTTGCAATTCTTTTTTGCAACTATTTCTACCTCTTTCGGGGGACCAGATAGAAAATACTAAAATTGAGGCTGGTTCGACCTAAAACAGATTGTTTCTCTTAACGCTTGTGAATGCTGGCATGCAGTGATGTAAATGAGTTGTGAAAGTGCCCCCATCGACCATGGAAGGATGGCCAGTAGTTGAGTGCCTTGTGTTGCGGGCACGAATGTGTTGGGCCAGAAGAGTGTATCGACATCTTCAATCAAGCTTATGGTCGACGAGGTACTATTTTCAGGCACTGCCTTAGGTAATCAGCGAAGGTTTGGAGGCGAGAAGATGGGTATATAAAGAACCTTATGGGGATACCCTACCAGCGAAGTGGCTGAGACCAACTCGTTTCAAAAAATCCAATCTGTTGTTCGTCAAGCGATACAGCGTTACAACTGTCAAGGTGCTCCAACGTTTCAATGCTACAATTCCTTCGCTTTACTTTTTGCGTTCGATTCCAAGTGGTACCGACCTTTTGCTCTTTTACCTTTTATCCCAACTTGAAGGCGCCTGGTGTTGCTCGGGGAACCCAGAGGTCATCTGCCACCTCAGCCATCAAGGTACGAGGTGGACAAGTGGACTTCGATGGGTGTGGATCGTAAAGACAACCTGAGCAGAACAAATACTAAAGAGATGATTAACATCTCTGGAGCTCTTAGCATGAGCCTATCTTGAATTTAGAAGATCTCAATATCAATGCTAGATCGTCTTGTTGAGGATTGGTGATGAAGTTGGGAAGCATCAAATGAAAGGGTTAGGGTTACAAACTCAACACAGCCGCGAAGCTTCGGACCCCACTTAAATTTCCTTCTTATCTTATCACTCAATTGCGACCGACCCAAAAAAAAGTTTTGGAGACCCCGAAGCTGGCAATCCGCAGCTCTGCATCAATCGCAAGTTGCAACATCCCCACCAACATCAGAAAAGATGGCAAAGAAAGGCGCCAAAGCTGCCGCCCCGGCGAAAAAGATTGTCGCAGACACCAAGGCAAAGATTGGCAAGTCCGACAGAAGAAAGAGCAACGAGCCGCCCGTCGAGGAAATAATTCAGGACGCCAAGAATGAAGAGTGGGAGGACGAGGTTAGCGAGTCGGGAAGCGATGATGACGACGAGAGCGATGAGGAGGAGGGCGGTATTGATTTTTCCAGAATAAACGACATCAATGACTCCGACTCAGATTCGGAAATCGAGGACGACGAAGATGAGAATGATGCAAGCAAACTCAGCAATGGCAAGGCCGGCGAGAGCGATTCAGAGGATGAGGACGATGAGGAGGAAGACATCGATGTGGATGAGCTCGAACTCGACGATCTCGACGAGGAATCCAAGGAAGAGCTCAAAGCCAGCACACGTGTCCGCCAAACAATCAACAACAAGGACGCACTTCTCGCCTCGTTGCGCCGCATCGCCCTCGACACAAATCCCAAGACCGTTCCATTCAAATTCCACCAGTCAGTCGTCTCGTCAAAGCCTACCGAGTCTACCATCGAGTCCGTCGAGGATGAACTCCAGCGCGAGCTCGCATTCCTCAACCAGTCGCTCGAGGCCGCCCGTCAGGCCCGCACCCTGCTTCGTAAGGAGGGCGTCCCATTCACCCGCCCAACAGATTACTTCGCCGAGACGCTCCGCAGCGATGAGACGATGGAGAAGGTCAAGGCCAAGCTGATTGAGGCAGCGACGGCCAAGAAAGCCTCGGCCGAGGCTCGCAAGCAGCGCGATCTCAAGAAGTTTGGCAAGCAGGTGCAGATTCAGAAGCAGCAGGAGCGCGCCAAGGAGAAGCGCGAGACCCTTGAGAAGATTAACCTACTCAAGCGGAGTATGTTTTGTTCCCTCAATTTCCTTTTCTATTCCCAGACTGACTTATTTCCCCTAATAGAACGTTCGGAAGGTGGTGCCTCAGCCCTTGGCGCCCGCGAAGCAGACGACCTCTTCGACGTTGCAGTCGACAATGAGCTCGGAAACCACAAGTCCGCCGGCAATAAGGGCAAGAAGCGCTCAGCCGGCGACCACGGACCGTCAAACCCCAAGCGCCAAAAGAAGGACCAAAAATTCGGTTTCGGTGGTAAGAAGAGATTCTCAAAATCGAACGACGCAACCTCGTCCGGAGATGTCAGCGAGTTTAGCGCCAAGCGGATGAAGAAGGGAGGTGGCGCCGGTAATGGCAAGAAGTTCCAGAAGGCAGCAAGGCCAGGCAAGGATAGGAGGAAGGCGCAGGCTGGGAAGAGGTAATTTCTTGGGTGGTGTAGGGGTTAATGGAGAGACGTAAGACAAGAAAAGGTGTTTCATTTGAGCTGTATAAAAGGGATTGCACCAATGGGAGCATTGACGAGCTTGGTTTGTTTTAGCGGCAAGCCAATATTTGAGGGTATTCAAATAAGTATAAGAGATAGTATCTCTATCTTGGATGTGAGGGGTGACTTGCTTTGCTACCTGCCCTTGTTAATCTTCACCTGCTAAACCTACGGACAATACAATGACACAAGTCAGACTCGACAAAATTTTGCTTGTGCCATTTCCAAACCATTGAATTGAATTATCCCAACATAAAAACGCCTTGGCTATGGAAAGCAACCCCAATGTGAGCAACTCATGTCCGCTCCTTCCCTCCACCGCTCGTGTGATGGACCCGTATTCTAGTTCCATTATGTACAAATCCCATTACACACATACCACACATACCTTGTACATCACTATTGATCCGTACTCATCTGAACCGTAACCTCCCATCTTAAACTCCCTCCCCTCCCGTATCCTTCCCCGCCCAGGCGATTCTGGACCACCCGTGCAAGGCGACTCCTCAACTGGCTCAACGCTCCATCATCTGCTCCTCCGCCCCTTACCAAGCACACCTTCAAATTTGCCATGGCCAAGCCGTAATGCACTTGCCAAAACTGCGCCTCTTTAACCCTCGCGACCTGTGGCTCGGCTTCAATTTCCCTCACAACCGCCGACACGCTTCCCGTTCCGATATCCCTGACTGATCCGTCCGTCTTTTTCTTTTCTGACAGCAAATTGGCCTGTGCTTGAGTAGCAGATGAAGAAGAAGCAGACGAGACCTGTCCGCTATAGCTCATCAACAGCATCAGGCCCTGAGCGACGGCCAGCCGGAAGCCAAGGACGAACATGCTGCCTGCTATCACAGCGCATATCAGGCGGTCGAGCCAGACAAGGTGGGTGATGTAGACCAGCGGGAGAATGAGCATCAGGAGTGCGAAGCTGAGGGTCAAGAAGTGGAAAGGGTTGGCGAGGAGTCCGGCGCCGGGGAGGAGGTCGCTCAAGTAAGGGAGCGGGACGCGCATAACCCGGCGGATACGGTTGTGATTGCGCAACCCGTAGGCGCTGATAAGGGTGCTGACCGCTGCTGCCAGGGAAGCGAGGTCGATGGTTCCAGGCGCAACAAAACGAACGCCTCCGTGGGAGTGGCCACTGTGGCCGCCGCCGGACCCGGAGTCGTGCGTGGACTCAGGATGATGAGGAGCATGTTTGCCGACGCTTTCGAGCAGGTCCTTCAGGTTATGGGAGATAAGATCGAACCCTCCAAACACGAGAAAGACAGACATAGCGAAGCCTGCCAACACTTCTGCGCGCTGTAGACCGAACGGATGGCGGATGCTGGATCGTCGCCAGACCTCAAAGTTGCCGAGCACGTCGACTGCGACGCAGACTGCTGCTGAGCCGACGTCGAAGAAGACGAGGTGGGATAGGGCCGTCAAGGCGAGGGAGCCCTCGGCGCTGAGAAAGACATAGACTGCCACGGCGGCATGGCAGCAACACCACCAGAGGCGGGCGCGCTGGTCGCGCTGCATGCTGCTCCAGGCCTCCTTGAAAGTCGGAATCGGGAGGGATGCGGGGAGGACGGGCGGCGGTCGCGGAGGTGGTTCCTGGAAGATCTGGTGGGTTGCGCTTATCGAACTGTGTTTGTAGCGATGACCTCGTCGTTGACCGATATTCTGGGGAGACAAGCGCGTGGTTAGATGGGATCAAACTAGGAGATCAGGGCCTAATTCTAATGATAACATACAGATTTGACCGGACCGGCAGAGATGACCTGGGTCTGAAAGTTAAAGGGGTTCTTTGGGGCAGGTGCATCTGCGCTCCCGCTCCCGTTGCCATTGGCAAGTCCATCCTCTGACTGCATTTTGTTTTTCTCGGTTCGGGTTGTTATGTGATCCGGATGAAGAAAGGCAGCTGGACTGCTTCGCGGGGATGGAGCGAGGAAGTAGCTGGGTTTGGAACCTGAACTCAATTGATCCTGGTCCTGGTCGAAGTCATCGCACACAAACTGAAAGGAGGGATCGCTTTGACCGGTGGGCGTGGTATTTTTAAAAGCAGGCGTCGGCGGTGTCCCCGGGGGTTCGATGTCGAAGGAGGGCAGGCCAGAAGCCATGTGTTCGACACACGGGCAGCAGCACCCTGAATGGGGTTTCCTGGATGCTTCTCGGCGATGGTGTGAACGTTTGAGTTGAGCGGAGTACCCAGGCGCCTGCCCCTTTGCGCTTAGTGTGGGGAAACACAAGCTTCGGGACGTTTCTCACTGCGGAAGGAGTCGTTCAGTCGTTGAATGGATTCGGCAGTTGCGAATATCTCAGCCTTTTCGATTATGCATTGTAAAAGTAAAAGAAGATAGGAATCGAGTTCCCGTCTTTCCACAGACCTAACAATGTCTCATTCCACCATTCCACTTCTTGTTCCGAGGGCCCGTCCCGACGACCTGGCTGACCGCTGTTGGCCAACCAGTGAGATTCTGATTTCAACAGGAAACCTGCGGGGACATTGATCCAGGGGTTTACTGCGCTAGTGAACCTGCCGGCCGGGTTGACGCGGGGTGTGCCAGTGTGCTTCTCCAATCTCAGATGCAGGGGTATCGGAGATCTTCCTTTTGTGCATTTGGTGATTTCGCGTCCTGATCCGACATCATCGACTTTTTTTTTTTTTTTTTTTTATCTTCGCAACGACACCCCTTTTCAACATGTATCGGAAATCATGAAGGAACGATACGTTTGACGTTGATCGGTAGTTTTCAGGGTCAGCCAGTAAACGGATAGTCGGTCGGGTTCGCTACTCAGTACCTTACAGGTGCCAAAACACAAACACACATCCGACATCTCCGTTTCCCCATCCTCTAGCCAAAACCTTGTTCCACAAAACCGCTCTTGGAACCACCGTCTTATTCAGGGATCCGGCCGATTCGATTAGGCCATGGACGAGACGTCATCGTTGGTGGCAGGCGCAGGCGCCGACACGCCATCTACCGTCTCAACTCGTCCGTCCGTACCGGTTCGTAAGCGGAGTGGTTCTGGTGCTGGCGGCTTGCTGTCCAAATTTCCCTTCATGCGCTCTGCTGGCGAACACAGACCACGATCCCGCCGCAACACCAACGAAACCGGCTCTGCCGCAGTATCAGCGACGACATCAAAGTTTCCCCCCACTCCGTCCTTCACCTCGATCCCCGCCGAGCCATCAGCATCAGCACCATCCTCCCGCCTCGCAGGAACCGCCGCTATCACTGTGCCGCAGCCGCAACAACTGCCTCAGATCCACCACCAACTTCCGATATTACAACCACAACCGCAGCAACCAAAGACACGGCGCCGCAGGGGGTCGCTTCGAAAAGTTGCTCTTCTCGGCCGCGGCGCTCAGCGAGAGAGGCGGGATCGCGGATTAACGATAGACACCAAACTGGACGTCTATGGTGGCGTTAACGGGACCCCTGCCGTTGAAATTACTACCAATAATCCCACCAAAGGGGCCGCCGTTGCTACCTCGCCCCCCAACATCACATCAAGTCCACAACAGCTGATCAGGGGATACAACGGTCTAGGCATCACAAACCACAGCGTCAGCACAACCCCGACGAGAATGGATGGCGCCGGCAACGGATATCCCGACCCAGATGCAACTCCCACCACCGCCATGGCATCCACCAGCATAACCACCAGCATAACCAGCCCGCGAGAGATTGCTACGAATTCCACCAGAAGTCCGAGCATAAGTTACAGCACCACAGATGACGAAGATGCCTTGCACATGGCAATACCAATCCCCTCAACCTCATCATCCTCTCCGCTCCGGCCAGAACGAGGTTCTCTTTCTTCTGGATCAGATTCATATTTCTTGAACCTGCCCTCTCAATCTCGCACGCCTTCATTGACACTTCCTGCATCGTCCCTTTCTCAGAGACGGAGACAAAGCAATACGGTACAGCAACGCGCCAAATCCCCTTTGGCACTGACTCCTTTAGCAGCAGCTGTTTCGTCCTTGCCGCCACCAGACGACTGGGACTATTCGGAGACGGAGTGGTGGGGATGGGTGGTGCTGATTGTTACCTGGGTGGTGTTTGTGACGGGGATGGGGTCTTGTTTGGAGGTATGGAGTTGGGCGTGGGATGTCGGGACGACGCCGTATGCGCCGCCAGAACTGGAGGATGATCCAACATTGCCAATTGTGGGGTACTATCCCGCATTGATAATATTAACATGTGTGATGGCTTGGGTTTGGGTTGTCGTTGCTTGGGTGGGAATGAAGTACTTTAGGCACGCGAGGGTTAGTGGGGATTGAGGAGGTCAAAGATGGCGGTGTATACTGTGTGTTTCTTTTTCTGGATAGCCATCACGGTACCATATGAGTGTTATCAGGCAGGGCGTATCATGGCTGGACTTGTTTTTGTTTATTTTTTTTTTTTTTTTATTGGTAACATACGTTTTGCATGGTTTTGGTATGGTATGGTGTTTCTTCTTTTGTAAGGATATATCAAAAACTATATACCCCTGAGGTCCGTTTCAGAGAGCTCAAAAGTAGATGTTGAATACGATAAAACCCACGATTTGATGTTCAATTGATTATATTGTAGGGAAGAATAGGTAAGGGGGAAAGAAAGAGCAGGGAAAGGAACTTCAGAGGGGGCTCAAAAGAACAGCCAACAGTTCCCTGTTAGTAACATGTTATACTTGGCACCTGTCAGAGTTATTTATTATACCAAAGCCGTGGATCGGCACCCATTGATGATGTGTTCTCAAGTCTTGCTAAAAACACGTTGACAGCAAGCGATACATATATAGGTATGTATCTATTGCCATTATACCCAACCCTCCAAAAAAAAAGACGCAATGCTATTTCAAGGTAAATTTACCAAGGTAAGGGGTATCATCTCCTAGCCCAAAACTTCCACCACTTCTTTCTATCGCCGCCCGTTTCCATCTTTAACCTGCTCCTATCAGGAGACCTCCCTCGGACGCGCCAGAAATAGACGGGCACACCCGCAATGACAAAAGCCACCACCAGCAGTGTCTGTAAAGGCTGAGAAAATACAGCTCTGCTCAGCAAAAACAAGCTGACGCAGCAGAAAATTATCGGGGTCGTGATCCAAGTCTTGTACGGTCTCTCCAGGTTAGGTTCCCTGACCCGCAAGACAATCAACCCCAGCACGGTGATAAAGTAAAACGTGTAACCAGCCACGCCGTAAAACGTGAGCAGGGTGCTAAACTCCCCGACCACGACGTATGCGGCGGTCAACGAAGCGTTTAGTACCAGCGCGGGGATGGGAGTGAAGAATAGGCCCGTGTCCTCGTCCCCAAAAAGACTTCCCATCTTCTTTTTGAACCAGGAGCGCGTCCTCACGGTCGAAAGGTGCTCCTCGTGCGCGGTGCCGGTGCCCAGACGGCCAAACAGCTCCGGTATGTAACCCTCCTTCCCGGCTACGTAGACCAGGCGGCTGCTGGTAAATGTGGAGCTGTTGAGTGCGCCAAAGCATGAAGCGCTCACAATTAGAGCGAGGACCAAGGAACCAACCGTCCCGAATACCTTGGCGCCGAAGATGACTGCGACGGTGTTGGTCGAGTTGATGGCGTCTAGAGGAAGAACTAGAAAGTATGCTACGTTTGCGAGTACGTAGGAGATGATGACGAGAGGCATGGCTGTGTGAATAACTCGGGGGAGATCCCTACTAGGGTTGCGAAATTCTCCTACAACGTAGTTGGTCTAAAGTCGGGGGTTGTTAGTAAACTGCATCACGCCGATCTACTCCCGTAGAGGGGGAAACAAGACTCACATTGTCCCATCCATCAAAAGCCCAAAGACCAGCATAGAGTGCCACGGCCCAAGCCGAAACATCCATGTTGGTCCCCTCAAACCAACCCTGCTCCTTCCACTCAACGTTCGCCGTAGTGCCCTTGGCCGAGTACCCAGTAACTGCCACGACAATTCCAATGACCGTAACCCCCAACAGCGCCACAAACTTCAAAAACATCAACATATCATTCAACCTCGTCCCCAGCCTCGTCGACACGCAATTCAGAAACGTGACCAAGCTCAACCCCACGAGTGCGACCGACTTGCTAACCCACACATTCATCGTCTCAGCCTCGGGCCCGATGAACGCCCTGACCAGGTACTCCCCCATGATGATAGCTACAATCGCGGCACCACCAGGCTTAAGCACCAACACGGCGACCCACGTAAACAGAAACCCAAAGCACTCCCCAAAAATCTTGCTTAGATATATCTGCGCCCCTCCATTGAGCGGAATCGCGCCGCCCAACTCGGCATAGCTCGCCGCCCCCGTCCACGCCAATATCCCCGCGACAACCCAAATGATCAGCGACGCCCCTGGACTGCCCATATTCATGTTCACCTGGCTTGGGCTGCTGAAAATCCCAGACCCGATTATGAGCCCCACAATTAACGATAGTCCATTCAAGTACGTCAGAGTCTTGTGCTTCTCCAACGACCCGCCGCCTATTATCCCTCCTCCTCCTCCCCCTCTATCCCCTCTTCTCCCTGAAGGTGAGCTCCCCGACCCACCTAGCGGCGCATACCCTCCTGCGCCCGGTGCGGTAGACGATAAAGGAAATAGGTTAGATGCGAAATCAAATGTCGAGGTAACAGAGAATGACCGATCGGGGCGGGTTCGTCGGGGATTTGCTGGATTTGCGCTGTCGAGGGGATCGTCGCGCTCTAGGGAGGCGCGCCGGGAGGAGGAGATGCTTGGCCGTGAGGAGGAACCGTCATCGCTTCCTGTGTCGAGACCTTCGCCAGAGGAGCTGGCAAGGGAGGCTAGTTCGAGGGAGTCGCGGTTCCCGCTGCCGGCGGAATAGAGCGGCGGCATTTTGGGGAAGTGTAGGTAGGGCGGTTGGTTCCTTTCCTGGAGGTGGTTATGGAAAGGAGAAAAAAAGGAACCGAACCGGTAGCGGTGTAGGTTTTGTGACGTTGCTTCTGCCCTGACTGCTTTTCTGATCCTTGCTTTCTTTTAGTTATTGTCCTGGAACTTTCCGCGATGGAACGAGAATCATTTCGTTCTCCTGATGATCGTGTGCCAGATATGAGGGAGGCGTCAAGGTTGTGTGAATTGGGATCGGAAGCAGGGTCTTTTTTATTTTTATTTTCAAGGAATCTCGACACTGACGTCTGTCTAACTTGATGTATTGCAGGCGTAGTTATTAGATCAATTAGGAAGGCAGATGCGTAATTGTACAAGTTGTTCAGGTTCGTCGTCGTCGAGCCGTGAGTATCAAAACTGATTCAGTCAGAAGAAGCAAAAAAAGAAGGGAAGAAAGATGATTCCTGTTTCTTCAAAGTTTCTGTCGAGGTTCGAATTTCGAAGGGGGTCAGGGGATCCTTTGACGCTTGCGGCTTGTTGGCGCCGGCAGAGGACCAAGAAACGACAGGCCAAGGCCGCTTGTGGTCCGTGCTGGACCAGCGGACTTAAGCGGTCTTGGCAGGGGTTGCACAAGGCATTCTAGAAACGCAAGTGCTTCCCAGCTTGAGACTTGAATAAACCCCCGTCTTTCATCTTTAAACCATTCATCCAGGATAACGAGACCAAGCTCCTTGATTGGATAGATATATACATACATACATCCATCCACCTAGAACAAGTAAAACACCCAGCCAACCAACGCCATACAATGCAGTGTAGACTCGGGATAATACTGATGATCACCCCTGCCAGGTTAACGCTTTGCCCATGGAAAATAAATCATCGCTGCTGCATGTAGAAAGCCAAATAGAATGAAATCATATTCCCCTGGAAAACTTTTCTCGGTCCCTGTCTCTAAATACCTTGGACCTTTCTATACGAAGGCGGCTTCATTGTCCTTTGAATCACCTTTGCCGCATAAGTTGGAATCAGCGACATGGCAAGGATGGCAGCCACACGCCAGTAGAAACCCCTTTCGACTCTGTTAGCAACCGTCACATAAGATAGTAGTCGCAGAAACACTTACAAGGTTAACAAAAATGGTAAATCGAAATACCCGTCCAAGAATGGTACCGAAACAACAAACATGAGGAACGTCCCGACGATAGAAACCACCATGACCCAATGCCATGTCGTAATCTCGATGGCAACCATCAGCAGTTCATTAACAACCAGAACGGTGTAACTGACTGCCACCATTCGAGGGCCATCAGCTTCCGTAAGCAGCTGTGACAGACCCTGAATCAAGCAACCCTGATAGATCGACACAAATACCCACACAAAGAATGTGCGGTACGACAGGGAGCGACCAGAAGTCAGTTCCTTGTAAAGTTCAGGGTAGAGGTTTGCGAGATTCTCATCGACATCCTTGTCCAGAACAAGTGACAAGACGGGGGCGGCAGTGTAGATTGTAGCGTAACCGACCATAAGCCAATCCTAGTTTATTTGCAGTTAGTGTCATGATCGTAGCTAAATGAGTCTGTTAAAGAAAGAGCGGACAAACCTTGTAAAGACCCTCTGGCTTGAAGTTCAGAGCAATACTGTACATGGTCTGGCATACAGCGATAATCAAACCACGGTGAATGACAAATTGCGCCAGCTTCGCACTGCGCTTGTAACTGTTTCTGCCATGCCACACAAGAAGCTTGGTGAGGTGACAAAACTGTTCGATGGAGAAATCGGCGGCAAGACTGGCCTGTCGACCTTCCTTGCCGACGATACCAACACCGACATCAGCTGCCTGAATCATGGAGACATCGTTGCCACCATCGCCAATGCAGCAGACCCGCTTCTTCGTATACTCCTTGATCAGCTTCGCGATCTCGGCCTTCTGTGTCGGCGAGCAACGGCAAGCAACCACAGCTGGCAAGAGGACAGCAACTGAGATGAAATCGGTTCGGAAGTGCGTCAGGTACATGCTGAGACTCTCACCATCAATAAGCAGACACGAATCAGTCTTACTCCTGAGGAAGTCAATATGTTCTTGCGCAGCATCTTTCCGTCTCAGCTTTTCAATAGTATGGATGTACTGACCCCTAGCCACAAGCTTGGAGCTGACTGCCACACAGCGAGCCGTCTCCACTTTGTCACCAGTCAACATCCAGATCTTGATACCGGCGTTGCGGAGAAGTTCCAAAGATGGCTTGACGTCCTTCTGCAACTTGTCCTCAACACCTGTGACACCAAGGAGTTCGAGGTCATGCTCGAGGTAACGGGATACCACTGCCTGCATTCCAGCATCGCGACCGCTGATGGACAAAGAAGCCTCTTGGTACTTAGCAGAGAACTCCTGATACTCAGCCGCCGACAATCGCTTTCTACCAACAACGAGCGTTCTGAGACCCTCGCGGGCCATGTTTGCTGTCTCCTCGTCCAGCCAGTCGTTCGCTGCGACAATGGTACTCATGACTGTATCGGCGCCCTTTTGGTAGAACCAGATCTCTCCGGACCCAGTGACAGGGACACCGTCATCAAGCTTGTCGTAGAATTGAGCGACGACGCCCATGCGCTTCCCTTCAGAGGTGAATGGGAAGATGTCCAGAACGCGAATCTTTACGACAGGTCGGCCAGTGTCAGTTGACTGAAGCACCATGCTCTTGCGATCACGGGACGACAGACGGAGCCCAACTGATTCGGTCCACTTGACAATGGCGATCTCATCTGGCGAGCTGGCCTGGTACGAATTTATAGTCCGGCCGTCTTCTTCTTCCGTAGTCGGGGTGACATTATGGCAGAGCGCGAGAGCCATTACAACATCACGAACACGAGATCCGATTTCTCGGCGTGTCCTGGTAGCTCCGGCATTTCCAGCAGACGCATGGGATGACGAGGGAGTTGCCAGTATGGCGTTGGCAGCGGGGTCGACCGACGGAGTGAAATGGAAGCCTTGTCGGACATAGGCTGCGACCTCATCCATGGCATCATTAGCGTATGATACTGTCCCAACGTGGATCTTCTTCATTTCCATCTCATTTTGTGTGAGGGTTCCTGTCTTGTCGCTAAGCAGGTATTCGATTCTTCCCAGATCTTCGGGAATCGTGCTAGTTCGGACAAGAGCACCAGCCATCCCAGGATCGTGCTGGATAAAGTAGGAATATGAGCTCTTTCCCATGTCAAGATTAACACGTAGAGAGATCGGAACAATTGTCGAGAACAAGACCAAAAACCTCATGATCTTGATGTACCAGGCATTGTCGAAGCCCTCAAGTGCGACCAAAATGACAGAGAGAGCCAGCGTGAGAAAGCAGAGAATCTTGGTCAAAGAGTTGATTTCGTACTCCAAGAGACCAGTTTTGGATCGAGACGGCGCCGTAGACAGGGCGGACCGAGTCTGAGGCCCTGTATAAACAATAACAGCCAGAGTCGTGGCATGAGATGCAATAACGGTATTAGCCCAGGCGGTATTGTCGATAGAGAGCGGTGCAGCCTTAACAACCTCACTCTCTCCCTGCGTAAACGAGGCACCCCCAATAGCATCCTGCCGCGAGGGAAGCAACTCTAGTGTACCAGCGAATTCATTGACCTTCCTGTCTGGCTTCCCAGCAGTGACGCGAAGCCGAACCAAGTCTTCGATTGTCATGTTCTGTGACAAAGGTGATGCCAGTCGTAGCTTCCAATCAGTCTCACCATCAAGTTGGTCAGTCCTGATAAACGTCTCCCCATTGGAACTACCCTCAGCAGCGCCGCTCACGTCATTGGAGCTGCCTTCGCTGGATTCAGCAGGGTGGTCTAATAGTAGGGCCTCTTCTTTCGGGGCAGGTTGCCCCTCCGTCTCCTGGGCAGCTAGCTCATTCGACAATACTTTCAGAATGATAACATCGGCAGGCACACGGTGTCCCTTGCCAAGTTTGAGCACGTCACCCACTTTGAGATCTCGCGATTTCTTGCTAATATCAGTAACATGTGATGCAAGAAACCTGGGGGTGCCGTCTCCTTCAGCCTGTTCCTCCTCCTCTTGAATATCTGACAACCTATCCCTTTGTGGAACGCGTCGTCTCGAGCCAGTCCGGGAATGACTCGGCCTTAGCTTTCTGTTTGGGTCTGACTTTCCTCCAAACCCAGGCTCGTCAAATTGTAGCACCGTGTACTCCTCCGAGTTCGCTTCATTGTCCCTTCTTCTTCGCTCGATATCATCCCAAGCCTCCTTCCCCAAGGTAATCACGAGCACAAAAGCTAATGGGGCGACGTAGGTAGAAAGATAGCCAATTCTCAGTGCCGGTATTATCTGTGACAGAGCGACGAGCAGGAAATACATGTTGAAGAAGAACGAGAACTCGTTGTAGAGAGTTACGGGCAAGAAGCTCCATGCCGTGTACTTGGCATTGGATATGATGTTTGGCGGGAATCGAATCAGTTGCGATAAGCCGACGGCAACCTGCCTCGCAGACGACGGGTCATCCTCCTCCTTATCATCCTCCTCGTCATTCTGTTTGTTCTTGTCCTGGTCAGCCCCACCTCCCGACATGAAGCTGGGAAGTCGTAGACTGCGGATGCGTAGGCTCTCATTGAAAGACCGTCGCCGTCTTCCGGAACCGCCACCATGCTCACCGCTGAGCAATGGCGCATTGTCTCCACCGCCGGCGCTGGCGTCCGAATAGCGGGGGTTGTGGCCGTCGTCATCGTCTCTTAGAAGTGCCTCGGCATCCTCCTCGCCGGCATCACGACTGTGCCCCAGCTCGCCGTATCCATTCCGTTTTGCGCCTCTGCGTAGGCCACCCATGCGAAGTGTGCGCAGCGCTATCCTCGGAGCTCGTCGTTCGCCGGCGGTATCGCGAGTCTGACTTCCTAAAAGACCCCTCCCCTTAGACTGCTGAGCGGACTCGTCGGTAGCGGTAGGATCAAGCTCCTCAAGATCGATTTCGAGATCGGAGTCAGAGTCGTCGACCGGCGAGTCTGGCGGCTTGGCTGGGTGATGGGAGGTTGAGGGAGGCATTCCGCATGAGAGGCTGGCCTTTTAAAGTTTTGGCGATCTCGAATTCGTGCCTTCTCCCTTGTCTTTCTTTCTCGGTCGGTCGGGTTCACGGTCCCACTAGAAATTTGGCAAAGAGAAGACAGAGAGATATTTCCTGCTCCTACCCGTCAACTGGACATGACAGTGTGTATGCTTCCAAGGAGATGCTTGTTAGGTTTTTGGGCTGGCGCATTCGTTGACAAAGGACGGTGAAAGAGGACAGTTACCCACGGTACCAAACAAGAAAAGAATAGAATAGCAGCACACTGGATACGTTGTTCAAACCCAAATATTTGCAGTTGCCTTGAAAAAAAATCAAAAAAATTGCAAATTTGGAGAGGCGGGATGGCTTTCTCGAAACACACTCACACACCCAAAAAGTTGCCAACAGTCGTGACGAATGCTCTTGCGTAGCTGTGGTGTAGCGCCCGCCTCTGAGACTGTGTTTAGAACTCGACAGGGGTCTTCTGCAACCTGGGCTG
This sequence comes from Cladorrhinum sp. PSN332, assembly GCA_033297175.1. Lineage (NCBI taxonomy): Eukaryota > Fungi > Ascomycota > Sordariomycetes > Sordariales > Podosporaceae > Cladorrhinum > Cladorrhinum sp. PSN332. Next base: position 686,157 of record MU858813.1, on the reverse strand, counting down.
CAGCCGTTTTAGTGCATGACGCTACAACCAGATCTCGGCTCAAGACGCCATCCTTTATCTGTTAGCTCGAGACGCGAACCAACCGACGCAGCCTGCTTACTGGGTGACTATTCACATGAAAGAAACTGGTAGATTCCTAACAGCGATAAGGGATAAGACGTCTCCAGCATTGCGCATGCTGAGTGTCATCCGGCATCCGGACACTGCCCGGGCATGAACGCCTGCAGTAAGGACAGCGTTGCTCTTTTGTCAGCCCAGTGCCTCTACAGCGCCTTTTCAAGATCTCCAAGTTCCGGGTCGCCTTCAGACAAACTTGCAACTTTGAGGATCGTTGTTGGAATACATGATACTCGACCCAGGGCCACATTCACACAAAATTCGAACAAAATGATTCGCTGTTAGACATTTTTCTCCTTAGCTCGCCGTTTGTGCTGTATAATAGTCAGTAGGTCCATCTTTTTTTCTTCCCCCCTTTCCTCCTCGGGAATTCAGACAGGGGCCACACAGGTTCTGGTGACGCGCTTTCGGTGATCTTCTTGTTCCCGTTGGAATGAATCTACCCTCTAACTCTGATTTTTCTGTCTTCTACGCCATACTTTAATTCTTAATAATTAACCTTTTATTCTCCCAGAACTCTCATTCTTTTTCCCTGCGCAATTGCGCCTAGCAGCGCATCGTCAACCGACTTCTCCACCATGTTGTCCGATGCGCCCAACTCATCATGGCATCCTGCGATGATGCCGAACTCGACTCCCGAGCGTCCCCCTCAGAATATCCCAGAAACCACACCATCAAATTTGCCAGTTGAGAACCATACCACTCAAGAGGACCACGGATTGGCCGCAGAGAAAGATGATCTTCATGAGGTGGAGAATCAGAAACACGATGCTTGGTTTGGGGATGATGGCACCACCAACAGCAATTGGTTGGGGGACGCGAACGATGCGCCAACACCCGCACCAGCTCCTGCTGAGAATGCTGAGCAACACGAAGTGGCCGAGTCCATCGAGCATAACCCAGATGCAGATTTCACCGAGTCCGCCAATGCTTCCAAGCACCTCAGTACCATGTCCTTCACTCGGACTGTCTCCGAAGAGATCATGTTTAATGATGACGATGATGCCGAATGGAGCCGTCCGGAACCATCACCTCATACTTCAAACTTCTTCCCCGATACCGAAAGGACAAATTCTTTTCCAAACACCTCTAATCTGGAGCACGAAGCATCCCGAGAACTGGAGCAGCCCCTACCTTCCACCGAGGCCGAAGACCTGATTCGCGAAATCGAACGGGAAGAAACCAACGAGAAGGCCGCTGCTCTTGGATTTGAGGATAGCTTCGGACATGACAATGGATTTGATTCCCATCAGTTCATGGGTGGGGAGCTTTCTGGGACTGCTGAGGAGTCATCGGAGGCACGTTTTGACGAAGGACTGCCACTCATCCCATCAGCTGAGCCGATTGCATCCCACGAGAATGGCGACCATGGAAACCATGATCTCTTTGGAGACAACGCAGCGGGGGACGAGGACGACTTCTTCGGCAATGTGCAAAATATTGAGACTCACCAGGAGCAGGGTGATTTCACACCCAAACCCTTAGAGCGCAAGTCAACCGCACATGTTCTGAACGCTCTAGATGTAGGGCCTTCAAAAACAACGTTTAGTCCCATGGAAGAAACCGTCCAAGAGGAAGAGCCTCAAATTGAAACATCGCACCAGTCAGAAGCCCAACAGACGGCAGACGTGAGCCCGGCAATTGCACAGGAAGAGCCCAAAGTGGAGTCCAAGGAAGACCTCGACGCAAAATGGAAGGAGATGTTTGGTGATGAAGACGAAGAAGAGTTTCTTCCGGATGAGGAAACTGAGCCCAAAGAGGAAGTGGACGCTGCCGCTTTCCTGGGCAGCGATGATGAGAGTCTCCTTGACGATGACGTTGTTGAGCCTCTCGCCTCAAACGAGACTCCTGTTGCCCCTGGGTATAATCCAGCTTCCACTGCTCAGCCAGTTAATAATCGCTATTTGCCAGCTCAGTCCCCAACTACCCCTGCGCTCACACCAATCAACTCATATTTCCCGCCAGCAGTTACAACAACGCCAACTCCAGCGAACCCATATTTGCCGCCAGCGCCGATCCAGGCTGTTCAACCTCCTGCTCCTACTCCTTTCGCAACCACGCCATCAGTACCACCAGTACCAACGAGTTATGGATACGCTGCCCAACCTCCTCCCATCCAGGAGAAAAGCAAAGCGCAAAGCTTCGTAGACAAGGCAAAGGGTGGATATACGTCCCCGTATGATCTCCCGATGGAAGTTGTTAAGCCTAAGAAGCGTGCAAGCGCGCTTCGCAACACATCGGCACCTATCCCACCATCAGCAGGCATGCCACCTCCTCCAAGGAGCGCAAGCCTCCATGCCCCTCCACTTACTCCAAGTAACGTACCCGCTCCGGTACTGTCACGCCCCGGATCTAGCCACACAGCCCAGCCTCCCTCGAGCGCACGAAATGCGTCCCAAGAGGGGTTCTTTGAAGATCTCCCCATCACAACTAAGGTGCGGCCTGCATCTCGCCATAGCAACAAAAGCTTGCCATCGCCCACGGGATCAGGCCAGTACGGAGCACCTCCCCATAGTGCCGTACCGCCTCCATCTGGACTACAGTCAGTCAATGATACTCGGCCAGATATCCCTCAGCTAGTGGCACCACCTCCTGTTAATCCTTATGCCTCTGTCACCTCCCCAACTACTGGCCTGACCCCCATACCACCTGCCGCAGCATCTGCCCGTTACTCCCCTGCCCCGCCAAATGCACCTCCTCTTGGCGGAAATGTTCCCCCAGCGCTGAGCCGGTATTCTCCCGCTCCCCCTTCCCGGCAGGTCAGTGGTGCGTATGCGCCGAATACCACGGCTTCGGCACCGCCAATACTACCTCATCAGCCGCGTACCTCCAGTCCGCTGGCGCACTTTGAGATCACTCATGAAAAGACTAGACCGCATGGTCACCTGAATCAAGTAGAAAATGCTGTCCTTTCTGAGAAGCGCAGCGTGAGTTCTTTGTATGATTCTCGACTTCAAAGGGTCTCATCTCTGCCTCCGACTCGTGAGGTTGAAGAGGAGGATGCTTCAGCCGAGACTCAGCCGTCCTCTGGGCAAACACTTCCACCACTGCCAATGTCGCCGCCAGACTCACGATATGCACCTCCCCCTCAGTCGGTGAGGCAAACACCACCACCTCCTCTCCGTTCGGTCTCATCGGTTTTATCCCCTCCAAAACGCGCGATGTCTAGCCATAGCCCGCTGGTGCCGTCACCGGACTTTGCTCCACCTCCCCGGTCGCAGACCCAGTCACCGGGGGCACTCTATGGAAATCGAGCCGCACCATCCATAGATCCCATCCCACGTCCATCATCAGTTCAAGACTCGGCCTCTCCTACTAAACCGGCCGTGTTTATCCCGCCTCTCGCAGCTCCGTCCGCAACTTCATCACGCCCCAGAGGCTTCTCTCTGAATTTAAATGTAATTCCTCCAACAGATGGTCGGGAGAACGACCCACTTCAAAGGTGGCGCGGCGCGCCCCTGATTTCCTGGGGGGTCGGTGGTACCATGGTTACCATGTTCCCCAAAGAGGTGCCAAGATATGGGATCAATCAAAGCGTCCCAGCTGTGGTCCGCAGCCCTGGAGATGTCAAGGTCAAGAATGCTAAGGACACCCTTCCCTTGGAAGAACGGTTAGCTAAGTTTCCCGGTCCTTTGAAGGGCAAGTCGAAGAAAAAGGAGGCCATCTCCTGGCTGAACGCCGGCATTGAAACACTGGAGCGCGCCTTGCCCCAAAATTTTGGCGTTCAGCATATGTCGCACGATGACAAGCGAGCATCAGAGCGGGTGCTTCTGTGGAAGGTCCTTCGGGTCTTCATTGAGAATGACGGTGTGCTGGAAGGCAACCCGACTGTCGAAAAAGCTGTCAGGGATCTTCTCTCGCCACCGGTTGGGGCTGCAGATGCTGCGGTTCCTTACCTCAATGGAGCCTCCACACTTGGGTTAGGCGATTCTCCAGCAACCGGCATGCGTGCAGATGCAGTCAACTCTTCCGTTGTCGAAAAGATTCGACAGCATCTTCTTGCCGGAGAGAGCGAGCAAGCGATTTGGGCTGCTGCAGATCAGCGCCTTTGGGGTCACGCCCTCCTTCTTTCCAAGGCCCTCAAGCCGGATCTCTATAAGCAGGTTGCTCAAGAGTTTGTGAAGAAGGAAGTGAACTTCCCTGGGCACAACAACGAGTCCCTTGCTGCTCTGTATCAGGTTCTGTCTGGCAATCATGAGGAGACTGTTGATGAACTCGTGCCAGTTCATGCTCGAGCTGGGCTCCAGCTCGTGGCCAAGGATCAAGCAGGCCCTACGAAGAATGCCATGGAGGGCCTGGATAAATGGCGGGAGACCCTTAGCCTCATCCTCAGTAACAGGAGTGCCGATGATACTCGATCAATCAACTCACTTGGTGTCTTGCTCTCTGGGTATGGAAGGGCGGAGGCAGCTCATATTTGCTTCATGTTTGGGCGCAGCCACACTGTTTTTGGCGGTCTCGATGATCCCAACTCAAATTTCGTACTTGTCGGCTCAGACCACAAGAGGCAAACGGAGCAGTTTGCCAAGGAAATTGAACCGCTGTTGCTGAGCGAAGTCTACGAGTATGGCCAAAGTCTTGCTGGCGTCTCTAACGTGGCCATCACGAATCCCCATCTCGCTGCATACAAACTGCAGCATGCCTACGCACTGGCAGAACATGGATTCAGAGACAAGGCTTTGCAGTATTGCGAGACTATCGCCACTGCTATCACAGCTCAGACTAAGCGGTCTCCCTATCACCATCTCATCCTTGAGCATGCCGTTGAGGATCTTATGAAGAGGTTGAAGCAGGCTCCCAGCCAGGAATCCAACTCATGGATTCCTAAACCAAGCATGAACAAGGTCTCAGACTCTATGTGGAACCGATTCAACAAGTTTGTTGCCGGCGATGAGAATGAAGAGACAACGCAGGGACCTTCAGGTGATGTGGCAGAAACCGGGCCGTTTGCGAGAATTTCCGGAGGCACACCCACCATCAGCCGGCCTCCATCGGCCAACAACCTGGAGACATTCGGTGCGGCTATTCCTAGCTATGGGATGCCGACGGCCCCCATGTCTAACGCGCCGGTCGCCATGTCGGCACCTCCTACTAGGGCCGCGTCTCGCTATGCACCCGCAGCAGGACCCGCCGCTCCTTCAAGCAACTATGCACCTAGGTCGTCCATGGAGCGCACGTCCGGAGAATACAACAGAACCTCATTTGACCTCCCTCGCCGGTCACTGGATATGCAGTCTGGTAATGCGGGGGCTTTTAGTCCTGTCCGCAGTGCCTCCCCTGCCCAGTACACACCATACAGTGCCGGGTTTTCCTCTTCGCAGGAGTCTCCACGCGGCGCACCCTTCCAACAACAGCAGGTACCTCAGCCTCCTGCATCCGCACCTGGATTCCAATCCTATGGCTATTCAGGCGCTCCTACCAACGGCGCAAACACCGATGCCGGTCTCTCGACTCCTGCCGGTAGCCAAGGATTTGAGCCGACCAGCCAAGCGCCCGAGGCATCTGGGTACCAGCCTCCATCGTATGGGTATGGTCCGCCTTCGTTCACCCCTTACGAGCAGTCCTCGGAGGAAAAGAAGGAAGATTCTGGCGTGGAGAATGGCGGAAGCTCCTACGAGCCTCCCTCCTATCAACCATACAGCTACGAGCCGCCTTCCTTCGAGCCCAGACCTGAACGATCTGCCGAGGATGGCGATTCCAGCGAGGACTCTAAGCCAAAGCCCAAGAAGAAGGGTATCATGTATGATGACGAGGACGATTTCCCGATGCCAAAGGCTGCTGTAAAGGCTGGAGAGAAGTCCAAGCAGGAGAAGGACCGCGAAAATGCTGAGATGTTCCGTAAGGCCGCAGAAGAAGATGGTAAGCCCTACATGGTATATCCAGAACATTTCCAGACTTACATACTGACCTTTTCGATTAGCCAAACGTGCTGAAGCGGCCAAACAATCCAAGAAGGGCTGGGGCTTTGGAAGCTGGTTCGGTAGTGGAAAGAAGGAAGCCGCCAGCCAAGACCTCAACTCCGGCAACCCCAACAAGCCTATCCGAGCCAAGCTGGGCGAGGCTAATTCGTTCTACTACGACCCTGAGCTCAAGCGGTGGATCAACAAGAACGGCAGTTCGGAAGACAACGCGAAGAAGGCCACGCCTCCGCCGCCGAAGAGTGCTCCCCGCTCCGCATCCTCGAGTCCCTCGCTCGCACCCTCCGCCGGCACTCCCATGGGCGGTGGCCCAGACGCGGGTCGCGCAAGCGCACCACCAGGCGGCCCGCCGCGGGTGGCATCTTCTGGCAACTTTACACCTCCGCCGTCCGCAACCCTCGGCCCGTCTGTTTCTGAGTCCAGCCTTGGTGGTTCTCTGCCGCCTCCTCCTGGTCCTGTTGCTATGCTCAGGTCGGCGTCTAACACTAGTACTGCTAGCGCGCCGCCGGCGAGTAGGCCACTTAGTAACTCGAGCAGCATAGATGACCTGCTGGGTGCTGTTGGGCCGCGGAAGGCTGGTGCTAAGAAGCCGAGGAAGAGTGCGCGATATGTGGATGTCATGAATAAGGATTAATACGGGTGATCGATAGAAGAAAAAGGTCTGGATGGATGGGATGAAAGGGACTTTTGGGAACTGTGAAATAATGCGGACATGAATGTATAAAATAAACAACAACGCACATGCCCGCTGACGTATAATATGGGTTCAATAGTAATGTTAAAAGGCCGGTTCTCATTTTTGTTGTTCTATTCTGACTTTTTTTTCTTTTTTTGGGGGGGTTTGTTTTGGAGTGCCAAAGTGTAATAAAGTCTCCTTTTGCTGTATATATGTAGAGTGAAGATGATTTTCTCTCTGTTCTGTGTACCAAGCATAGATCTGACCCCCACTTCTTGTTTATATAAAACCCAGGGCAGGAGTCTGATATGGTTCGGATAAGGATGTAAGACTGAATTTTGCATCCTCTGCTGATATCCATTAAAAAATAGACCACGGCTTGAATATTCCCCCAGGCTTTGTTTTTCCCACGCGGATCCCATTCCCTCTTAACGCCAGGCATATCTGCCTACAAAGCCCATCCGTCTATAATTATCGTCAAAAATCAAAATTCCCATCCCCCTGCGCCCTCTTTTTTTCCGTCCTGTTTTCCTGAGAGCAAATGCCCGTTCCCTGCGCCATTATAAAATGCCAATTATATGAACCATGCAAATATCAGTGTTTACCTTTACGCACTGTAAGACGACACGTAATACTGTAATACCCCCTCCCCCCGTTAGCACCATCCTACATATCACCACGACCACCAAAATTCCAGGTTGAACATCACTCACAGTAACCACATCCTCCGCCCCGCCAGGATCATCATGATGCGGCACATAAACATACAATATCAATGCGTGATCATCAACAAAGCAGGCAATCACCCTGCCTTCCAACCGTCCCACGCTCAATACCCTACTCCAGTCTTTGCCGTCGACTCTGACAGTAGCCCACTTATCCGCCCCCCCCTCTCGAAAGGCCACACTGGGATGTTCTTCCACGGGTACAGTAAGTTGTGATGGGTCTAGCTCCGGGTTTTCGAGGTTATCCCAGACAGATGTAATGTCAAGCGTGTCTGTGAATAAGCGGAGGCGGAGGTTACCAAACATGTTGGCTGATAATTCCAGTTTTGGGTTGCTTCTCTCAGATCGAGAGGCGGATGAAGTTGAGGCAGTTGTCAGCGCCAGTTTTGTGAAGCGATCTGAAATCGCTTTGAGCTGGAGTAGAGGGGGTAGTTGTATATGCACGTCCGGTTCACGGACTTTGGGCTGCATGATTGTCTCGACTGTGTCGGGGTGTAATACGCGGACGGGGATGTCTTGGGTTATGACTTTTTCTCGTTCTCGTTTCATAGTGAGTTCTGCCTGCAGGTCTGATTGCGCGAAGGGATCGTCGTAATCATCGTCGTCGTTGTTGTTGTTGTTGTTGTTGTTGTTGTTGTTGTTGTTGTTGTTGTTGTTGTTGTTGTTGTTGTTGTTGTTAATGTGGCCATTGAACCGAGGAGGACCACCGCCGAAACCCGAGCGGGTGTTTTCATGGTGTGCGGTTGCTGGGTCTTTGGTGAGGGTGTGGATGGTCATGGAGAGCATGGGGATGCCATCGCGCTTGGTGAGCCGGAGATTGGCGTGGTTGCTTCCCAGGGCCGATTTAAGTGCACGTTGGAGGGGGCCGAGGGGCAGTTCGAGATTGATTGTGTTGTTGGGCTCGTTGGATTGGAGATTGTAGTTTTCGAAGATTAGGTCGACGGAGAGGGAGGCCCAGACTTGGGAACCTGTGTCGGGGATTACCGTGAAGCGCACGCTGTCATCGTCCAGACGGACCCAGGCAATTTTCTCGAGTGAGTTGAGTGCTGCCGTGAGCTCTGCGGTAGTGGGGTAAAAAAAGTTAGGTATTTGTAGACATGGTTTGGTGGTGGCGGTGGCCATGATGCTCACTGGAAAAAGTCCTGATGTTCTTGAGATCCGTCTTGAAGCGCATCTTCACTATTTGGGCAATATCATCTCATTATTGTTACAGATAAATATGGAAAAGGGTTGAAAGAGTTAAAGTGGTAAATGCGCCGTCGCGTCGCGTCTAATCTCAATTTCCACCACCGACCAATCCCTAAAATACTACCTACCCCACGAACGAAAGCTTAGGTGTGGGGTAGGACCCCAGGGCTAGGCCCGCTACCCGTCCATCCCCGCCTTCTGTGCTTGGTTCATCCCCGCTAGAGCTCGAGGTAGAAGGTCTTGAGGTGTCCAAGAAATACTATCCAAACAATATTGAGAACAGAAAAAACATTATGCTTCGTCGGTAATTGGCTGTTGTTTTGCCCACCAGATTGCCCATCCATTATCACCGAATTTCCTGAATGGGTTGTAATCGATGGCTGGATCACTCGGCCTCGGCCGTGTGCCAACAATCAGCTCATCGATGATGATGTTCCTTCTCCGCCTGGTCTCCCTCCTTCTCTGTATCATAATCTTCATCTGCCGGGGGCTGAAGAATCGGTAGAATCTGCTCCAGACCCCGAGTTGCCTCGTTCCGCCCACTGAATATGATTGTTTGCAATACTCGCAGAGAGAGTACTCGAGTACCTCCACGGGTCGGTTCTTGTTCATGTCTGACTTTGCTTGCTTTTGTTTACCTGTGCCGTCACCCTTCAAGATGATGGGGAGCACTGGGTGGTTGCAGGAATGGTATGCTCTCTGTCGACATATTGGGCATTGGGGATGATCTTCGGCCACAATACCCAGGTATCTCTTGATGCATGAGCTGCCAAATCGATGCCCGCACGGCAGCTCGCTCCATGTTTCGGTTGTACCTTCGGGAGTTTTCTGGCCGACGGGCTCCTGACAGATTGGGCAGGCTGGATCGGTCTCTGGTTCGATGACTTTTTTCTCGGATTCGAGGATGCCTGTTTTCTCCTTGGTGCTGTAGGAGACGTGTGACTTTCGGGGCTTCATGATGCCGTACAGCGACTTGACCAGAAAAACAGTGAGCCTCGCTGGGATGAAGAGAGGAAGAAGAAGTGTATGACGAACACGACGTCGTCCAGGTGGCTGATAAGACCAGTTTAATTGTATCGCCGGACCAGACTCTGACATCTAACCGTGCTAGCGTTGTGTGGTGGGAGATGTAGTCTTCTCCCTAGCGAGGTACGGGGAATGCCCGGAGCGGAGGAGAAAGCTGGGGCGGGGAGAGACGTAAAGTACCGATTGTGGTAGGCAGGCTGACTGACAGGCTCACTGGTTCAACCTCGAATCACGTCAACACAAGTGACCAAGTCAACAAACAAGACGATAAAAGGGAAGATGGGGCCGTGGCTATTTTAACTTGATAGCCTCTCCGCCTTAATCACATTAACTTCCAGGTTCAAACAGCTTTTCAGGTCCCGCATTGAACTCTAAAAACTTGTCTGTTATTCAACAACTCGATGGATCCTGGAGGCTGTTCCAAGGCTGCATGTCAAGAACTTGGTAAAACCCTGGAAGAAACCAATGGGAGCACAACGATAGGGCTTGTTGATCAGGCCTGGACCAGACCTGGGACCGGACGATAGGACTTGCTCAGGCGGGCACGACGAGAACTGCTTGGCATGTATTCCTTGTTCCTCGCCCGAGACCACATGAATCCAATGACCACACCATTCGTTTTGCTGCAGGTGAGAAGGCCACCCAACAATCCAACCTCTTTCGCGCTCTGAACCCACGATCCCCACTTGCAGCCTTCGGCCGACAAGTCATGAGAGGCGCCTGACCTTCACTTTGTTGACAAGTGTTTACTAAACCTTGGAATGAATGGTAAACGGAATACATAGAACTACTGCCGGGAAAATGGAAAAATAAGAGCCCACAGGCCGGAGAGTACCTGGAATTCCCATGTTTGCATTCGGGTTTGCTGCTCGCATGTTTGCTTCCTGGTTTCCCTTTGTGGATCATCGGATTGTGCAAGATGCAGGATGGATGGCCAGGTGGGGCAGCTGATTCACTCCGCTCATTCCCGAGGGGCAATGTGATCCCCACATTACAGTAGGGTGGGGGGGATGACACGAGCTAGTGCTTAACTGCATAACCCAATGTTTCACCCTTTGTGCCTGTTGCATATCTCATCATTTCTTGGCAAAGCCGCCCAAAGAGGTGCACAGGCAGTTGGCGTCGAAAACGAAAACGTAACAAGTCATCACCCATCGACGTCGAAAAATCACGAGAAATGGATGGCACAAGCACAAAAGCACAGTCAACAGCGCTCGTTCGCAAGCGTACCGATACGGAGTTGATGCCCCCACCTCCCCCGGCAAAGCGTATCAAAAGACCAAAGCGAATCCTGGACGAAGATACCTATACGGACGCCCTTTCACACATCATCGCCCGTGACTTCTTCCCCGGCCTTCTCGAGAGTGAAACCCAACAAGAATACCTCGATGCCTTGGAGTCCAAAGATGAAGAGTGGATCTCAAGCGCCAGTCGCCGTCTTCAACAGGTCATGACCCCTGGTCGACGACGAGGACTCACGACGCCGTTGCGCCAGCCCTTTCAGTCCGCACTCGGCCAAACCCCAGTCAACTTCATCGGTGATACACCTGCCTCAGTCGCTTCTTCAGCTGCCACGGGTACCTCCAAACAAAATGCCGTGGACATGAGCATGTCCCTTGCCGCGTTCCAGGCCAAATACACATCCGAAGACAACGAATCATTCTACAAACTCCTCGACAAGCAGAATCAGAAGAAGGTGGAGAAATACGCGTGGCTATGGACAGGAAATAAGCTTCCTTCGAAGCAGCAAATCAAACAAAAGGAAATTGAGTCAAAACTGCTCGCTCAACGCGGAAGTAAGGCCTTGCTAGACGATGGCTTCAAAAGGGACCGGCTCGCCATCGTTGACAAAGAAGCTCAGGAGAGACCAGCAGTGCCAGACCACTGGAAATCGAAGCCTCACAATGAGCTCATGTTCTTGCCTGACAGTGTCGAGGGGGTTGAAACGGTTGCTGAACGAAGAGAACGAGAGTCGAGAATGGGATCCAAGCGAGTGGTATACGAGAACACCAGAGTTCCAGATCCAAATCGAAAAATAATCACCACCGCCGCGGACGAAGACGGCGACAATAGGTCTGGGCGCGCAGGATCACCCACCCTCACAGAAATTCGAAACGCGATTTCAGGGAAACGAAGACCATGCGACACAGAAACGAACGCGAGCAACACTATCGCAGGAGCAGGAGGGGAAACACCCCGAGTGAATGGGTACGCATTTGTGGATGATGAGGAACCGGAGCCAGCGCAGGTGAGGTGGCAGAGGAAGTCTAAAGCCGCGGTTCCCATCATTGATCTTGGGCCGGGTGATGCTACACCCAACCCGTTTCAGCTGCAAGAGCAGAGAAGGAGGGAGGCTCTACATCATCGGATGGTTGATAAGATTTCGCAGTCAAAGAGAACTAGCGCTAGGCTTGGGGCGACAGGCAAGGTGGAACAAACGCCTGTGCCCAAGTTTCCAAGCAGTCCTAGGGTGAGTGGTGGTGGGTTGACGCCAGCTGCGCAGAGGTTGTGGGGAAAGATTGGAAGTAATTTGGGGAGGGGCTCAGAGTCGCCTTTTAGTAGCACGGTGAAGATGACGCCTAAGGGAAAGGGGTCTTTAGGGCTGGGTTTAAAGAGTGTGGTGAAGTGATGTTTGTTTAGATTGGTTGGCGTGCAGGTTTTGCTTTAAGATACCCTGAAGTTCTCTGTTAGAATAAATGCAAGTATTTCTTCAATATTAACACCCATTACTCTTGTATGATTTTCTATTGACCTCAAAGTTGCATTGTTTTCTTGATGCCGAGCCCTGTTTGTCCCACGGAACCGGTTCCGTGCTAAATCCAGGGGAACACCCACGCAGAACACGAAGCTCCGGGAACGGCTCACCTAACCCACCGCCAACGGAATGCAACTGAGGCGGCGGCCCAAAATTTGCAGGCTCGGCACAACAACGTCTTTGAGGCATAGCCCCACTTTTTCGAACTGTCCCAATCACCACCGACGACATACCCGAGTACGAAGGGCCTTCTGCTTCACCATCACACCAGAAAATTCGCATAAGATGAGGTGAACTGAGTCCAAAGGAAATTTGAGAGATGAGATTAGCAGACTTACTGGTCGACCTGGCGGCCGTGGCCAGCGCCTCCCGCTCGGTTGCGACCAAGCATGTTGCTTTGAGAGCGAGGCAGGTTGAGAGGTATGGCCAGACATCGAGTATTGTGAGGGGCGTTTTCGAGGAGGATGAGAAGGCTAAAGAGAATGAGGTCGAAGTGAAGAAGGAGAAAGCCTCGGAAGTCGTTAAGGAAGAGCCAAGGCAGTCAGCACCACCATCACCACCACCTGTCAGGGAAGATAATGTCGTCGAGGAGGTAAAGGCTGAAAGCCAGGAAACATTAAAACCACCACCGCCAACGGCCAAGACAGAATTCAAGCCTGCCCCGTGGGCAGGAGGCTCAATTGCGCTCCTGAAGCAGGGGTTTGTGCCTCCCAGGAAACCACCACCACCAGTTATTGGGAGGAAGTCGATTGGACTTGGAGGCGTTCTTCCTGGAGTGGGAGATGTTAGCTCGCTGTTCAAGACTAGCACTGGACAGTCGATAATTCTGGAGGCCTTGAAGGAGTCAGAGGAGGCTGAGAAGGAGGTGAAGAAAGAGATTGGGGGTATCTCTGTGGAGCGTGAGAGAGTCAAAGAGCTGCAAAGGGACGTCAATGTTGGGGAAGATCCAAAGGCTTCGGCGGTGGAAGTTGTTGTGGAGGACACGAAGGAGGTTGGGGTTGAGGTCGAGACTCCAGCGGCGGAAGCTGTGATTGAGGAGCCAAGGAAGGAAGTTGAGGGTGAGCTTGAAGCGCCAGTAGTGGAAGCTGTTGTGGAGAAGGCAAAGGTCGTTGTTGAACAGGCGCCGGCCGCCTCGTCGGAAGAAACTGCTGTAGAAAAGCCAAAGGAGCCTCTTCAGAAGGCCCCGTCCGCCCCGACAGAAGATGTGAAGAAGCCGCTGTCCCAGGAAGACGCCAGCATAATCGCCGACCTAACTTCTACTCCAATTTCCTCCGGGGCACCGGCCTACGAACTTCGAGAGTCCCGCGTCCCCTCCTCCCGAATAGGCCGACTATGGAACTACGGTGGTCTTGCAGCGGGCATGTTCGCCGGCGCCATTGGCGAGGGTCTAAGCCGAGCAGTCGGCGGGGGCGGTACCGGCTCAGTCATGCTTAGCGCAGCCAACATGGAGCGACTCGTCGCGAAATTGTCCCGAATGCGCGGAGCTGCTCTCAAGTTAGGCCAAATGATGAGCTTCCAAGACGCCAAGATGCTCCCGGCCCCTATCCAAGAAGTCCTCCAACGTGTCCAGGACAGAGCAGACTACATGCCTGCCTGGCAGCGCGATAAAGTGATGAAAGCGAACCTGGGCGAGGACTGGCGGGACCTGTTCGCTGAATTTGAAGAAAAGCCCATTGCTGCTGCCTCCATCGGACAGGTGCACAAAGCCGTACTCAAGTCCACCGGAGAGCATGTGGCGGTGAAGATACAATTCCCCGGCGTAGCAGACTCGATCAACTCTGACCTTGACAACATCGCCATTTTGCTTGCCGCTACTAAGCTCCTTCCCAAGGGGTTATATCTCAACAAGACAATCGACAACGCCCGCACCGAATTAGCATGGGAGTGCGACTACGAAAGAGAAGCAGTCTGCGCCCAGCGCTACAGAGAAATGCTGGAAAGCTCGGATGACGTCTTTTCCGTTCCAAGAATGTACCCCGAGGCATGCGGGAAGCACGTCCTAACCATGCAGTTCATGGACGGCGTCGGCGTCACCCGCATCAAGGATTTCACCCAAGACCAAAAAGACTGGATCGGCACCCAAATCCTCCGTTTGTGTCTGAGGGAAATCACCGAGTTCAGGTTCATGCAGACCGACCCTAACTGGACTAATTTCCTGTACAATGCAAAGGACAACAAACTCGAACTACTCGATTTTGGCGCTTCCCGTGAATACCCCGAAGGGTTTATCGGTCTGTATATCCGTCTGTTGGAAGCGTCGTCAAGAAAGGACAGGGATGCAGTTAAAGCACTGTCTGAAGAGCTGGGCTACTTAACCGGCCACGAAAGTAAGGCGATGCTGGACGCGCATTGTTCCTCAGTTATGACGCTCGCTGAGCCGTTCTTGGAGAGCGCGCCCGAGGTTTATGATTTCAGGGATCAGACGATTACTGAGCGGGTGAAGGCTCAGATTCCCGTTATGATTCATGAGCGGTTGGCGCCGCCGCCTGAGGAGACGTACAGTCTGCATCGCAAGTTGAGTGGTGCATTCTTGTTGTGTGCGAGGTTGGGGAGCCGGGTCAGGTGTAGAGAGTTATTTGAGGAAGCGTTGAGCAAGAGTGGGTTTCAGAAATAATCTGTCGAGTGTATGATAGAATGTAAGGATGAAGCATGTATTGCAACTACTACCTGGAAGAGCGAGAGGAAGAGTATATAACCATTTGTTGTCTTATAAGAAGAACTCTTAGATGTTTCAAAAAGACGCCAGTCAAGACATATCTGTCAAATGTCCCCATCCCCCCCTCCCTCACTACAAATTACCAGCCTGATATGTCTGATCATCTATCCCCAGCACTCCTCCTAGCAAAAGGCAAATTCTTCTTCTCCTTGCCAGCAACCTTCTTCCTCCTCCTCTCAATAGCCTTATCCACCTGTCCCTTCTTCATACCCTTGAATGTCTCTTCGAGCACCTTCTTCTTGAGCTCCTGCTTCTTGAGGTAATAAGGCGTCTTGCCCTGCTTCACCAACTCCTTCTCCTGCTTCCTGTGTTCCTCAATAACCTTTCTCTCCCTATCCTTCCTCTCCTGAGCCTTCTTCTTGCTCTCCATAGAAATCAAGGCCTTCTGCAGCTGTTCCTTCTGCTTGGGATCCTTGGTCTTCTTGATGGTAGCCTGCAGCTCAACCATCTCGGACTCGCGATATTCGTCCAAAAACGCATACGCTTTCCGGAACTTTATCTCGTCGATTCTGGGATCTGAGCCAGAGGATGAAGGTAAAGGCATGAATCTCGGATCGCGAGCCTGGCTTTTGGGGAGAGTTCCCTCTGACAGAAAGTCGCGCTTTCGTGAGACCTGACGCTTTGAAGACATTTCCGTGGGGGCATGCTTTGAACTGCGCGCTTGTTTTTGTTCTCTGAATCGCTTCTGCGCAGCTCTAAGCTCTTCCCGCTCTTTGTCCCTGGGGTTAACATATTCCTTGCTGCTGCTGACGTTTGAGACGGCGGAGCCATGGCTGGCTCTGCGCTTGCGCTTGGAGTCCGTGTTGCCTAGAGATGCTTGCGCCCGGGCAAGAGCGCCAAAGGAGAGCTGCGCGGCGTCGATTTTCGGCACAGGCTCGTCTTCATCTTCATCCTCTTCCTCCTCGTCGTCATCAACAATATCTGATCCAGATTCGGACTCATTCTGTGGGGACAATCAGCTACTTTCTTAAGATTAGAGTGATGGAAAATGTAAATTAGAAGCTTACCTCGTGGCTGCTGTTCGCCAGCTCATCATCTTCGCTGAGTTCTTCATCATCCTCAAATCCAGCACCCTCCTCGCTCGGGGCTTCGTTCATATCCTCCTCTATATCCGATTCTGGCTCGGGCTCATATCTCGGGCGGACTCTCCTCTGTAAGAGACTGGTCGGTGGCATTTTGCGCTTGACGGAAGACATTGTCAAGTGTAAATTTTCTGAAAATGGGGTTGCTTTGAGATATTGAATTCAAATCAACAAAATTTATTAGAATGAACTCGTCGGTTGGGGGGGGGGGGGGATGATCTGATGGGCTGATAGCAATATCAATGATCTGGAACTTTTTATGATTGAGTTTGAGGAGAGAAAATCTCGAAACTAATGAAAACGGCAAGTGCCCCGCTAACTGAAATAAGGTTATTCAAGGCGACGAACTGTTTGGGCGCTACATTGACCCACTTTTTCACAACCAACGTCAATTATTACACTTCACTTTTTGAATAAAAAATGACAGCAAATTCCACTCAACAGCAGATTATTATCAGTTGTACTCATCAGAACTCTAAATGATATACCTGGGTAGCTTTTGATCCTTGTCCACGATGTTTTTGGTCTGTGCTGTTAAACCATCCGACGCCCCAGCCATCATGTCCCACCGTCATTCCCCCTTCAATTCTGGACGCCTGCTTAATATTGAATCTTATACGTGGCCCCTTCACTTCATCCCATTAAACTCAAGCCGGTTCCTGCCAGGCAACCACATCCATTACCTGGCCTGCCGCGGGGTGGGTGTATCCTACCTTCAAGCGCAACCGCAAAGGCTGGATCACACAAAGTCAGCGAATTGCATACACATCTCGTAAAGGACCGAATCAAACTTACCCCCTTGCATCCTGCTACTCTCATCAACTGCGTAGCCTCTGCTCCAGATCCCAACTCTGTCGAAGAGATGCTGAGAAGCTGCAGTTTTTGTGACTTTGGCACTGCAGCCTGAATACCAACATTCGATAATGGAACTCCAGACGTGTTTCTGAACCGTGCAGTTGCCTGAATGGTTCCTTCTGAGTTCCTCTGTATCTGAATGGTTACATTCAAGCCGTTGTTATCGTAGCATGGATGGCCAACAGGGGCCGCTGCCGCTTGTGGAGGTGAAGGGGTGGCTGCCGAGAAAAGATCCGCACTCGGAGGTGCTGCGGCGGCTGGGGCGGGAGATGGCGTTGATGCGGGACCCTGGGAAAACAGATCCATGATTGAGGCAACATTCGACTGAGCCGGGGCCGGAGATGTGGTGGCCGGTGCTGGTGCGCCTCCCAGGATATCTGCAAGCAAATCGGCGTTTTGAGTGCTGGTGGTCGGTGAAGCGGCAGGACCAGCACCACTGTCGCCCATAAGGTCAAAGAGAAGGTCTTCTTCCTTCGGCTTAATGACCTTGGATTTCCGGTTTGCTGCCTTGTTCGTCTTCTTGGCTGCCTCGCCGAGGACTCTGGACGACTCCTTAATCTGGGGTGGCGGCATCTTCTCGAGCACACCACGGCGAATCTCGTCGTGATTGAAAAGGTTTCCGAACTCAACCGCACGCTGTTGTACTTCCACATCGAGACTGGTTTGGTGGTTTTGGAGAATGCGGCGCACCCGCTCAATCTGTGCTGGCTCCGAAAATCTAGTTGTGAGCTTAACGAGCGCCGTAATGACGTACTCCGTAGTAACCTGGGTAGCATAGCTGCTGTTGAGAATAGTGGAAAAGAGGTCGATGATTTCGTGCTCTTTGACCTCCTTGACCAACTCTTCCTCTTCATACTGGCCACCCCGGAGGAGAGATTCGCCATATTCGCCAATGCACCATGCGCCAGCCTGTGTTAAACTCTCCTGTGTGATGTCCTTGTTGAGGTTTGTGTACAGCTTCTGTACCGCATATGTTTGTAATTCGGGAGTCGTGGCAATAAGACGGACGAAGGAGGAGAGAATGGGTTCCTTGACGTAGTTACCAGCCAGAGTCAAGACACGTAGCATGGTATCAAAATGCCATCTCTTGTTGGGGGCATAGCGATCAGCAGCGACCCCTATCTGAGTTGTCATGGTCGGCTTGAACTCGTTATCGGCCACCTCCAAGAATGCAAGCAATTCCCGAATCAATACCCGGACGTTGCTCTCGTTGATAAGGGTAAAACTGAGGTCCAGGGCTCTTCTCCTGATGCTGATGTCCGGGTCTCTGAGGCATTCCAAGATTGTATTCCGGTGTCTCTGCACAGCGTTGGTATCGATAGCCACCACCTTCACCAGCGTGTTCAGGGAGACATAGCGAATGTTGTTGTCCTTGTTTGTCAGGAACTTGCCGAGAATGTTGACACCCAACACACGCAGACCTGCATCTGCTTCGATATCCAAAATGGTCCGGACAGCCTCATAGAGAATTGAATTACCCACGTTCTTTGAAGAGTCCGTGTTAGTGGCAACCTGGGCAAGGATGTCGTTGATTTGCTCCGTGACTTGAGCGTCTCCAAGGGCCAGAACACGAAGGAGTCGAAGAATCTTGGTCTGCAGAAAGGGGTCGGTAATGCCAGTAACATCGTGCTCCGGAGCATAGCCCGAAGATGCCAGCCCCTTCAACGTCCTTACAAGCGCAGGAACGATTGGCTTGAACTTATCGACGGTACCCTGCTCTCCTCCCTCCGCCTCATCGGCCTCGCAAAGACTGTTGACGAGGGTGAGACCGCAGAGTAACACGCCATGGTTCCTATCAGACAATAACTGTATCGCCTTATCGATGAAGTGTTCTTGGAGGTCGGGAACCTTGCGGCAGATTCGCATGGCGCAGAGGGCCGCTTTTCGGCGGATATATGGGTTCGCGGTGGATATCAAGTTCTCGATCTCGCTAAACAAGTCTCTCGACATTTCGACCGAGGCAATGTTGCCGAGAGTGCAAAGGGCGAGGCCGACGACATATTGATTCGAGTGTGACAGGTCATTCTTGAGGGAGTTGGTAACCAGGGTCAAGACCTCTTGGTTCTCGTCGAGGAGCAAGCTGGTTGCCAGGTGTCCGAGGCGCTTGTCGGCGAAACGAGGGGAGGCAAGGAGTTTTAGGCATTCGATCTGCCCGAAATGTGTGCGTTCGCCAAGGGTGAACAGGTATAGAAGTTTGGCGACATTGTTCCGCCTGAACCATTGGGTTGCCCATCGTTAGCATGCCACCGTGCAGGTCCCGTTTCAGGGGTCCGTCTCTCCGTACCTGACGCTGTGGTCTGCGCTCTCTTCCCTGAAACTAGCGCGAATGGATGCGCTCTCCTTCTGAATGACTGCTCTTTCGTCGGCGATGGTCTTCGCGGCGCGTACGTTGCGGATGAACTGCTTGACTGTGGGGTTGAGTTAAGTGCACGTCAGCACCGGGGAAGCTCTCGGTGCAGTGGCAGGACAGGACTGCAGGGCGAAACTCACGGGAGCTCATTGTGAAATAGCAAGAGCCCTCCTAGGGGCCTGGAGGGAAAATCTGACCAGAATTGGAGGGCGGGATGCCGTGCGGGAGTTGCTGTATGAATTACTAGATAATTTAGTTGTAGACCGTTGCCCACATCCAGACCCGACGCTATCACTGGCAGCGATGTGGCTCTGGTGGCTTTGGCTCTAGCGCTGGGTGCTCGGCGCTGACAGCAGTGGGCCGGGGGCAGCTGTGTTCCAGCGACCCTTCCATTGTCTGGAACCAATCTTGGTGGCCTGAGGCAGACACGTGAGGAGAAGAGTCTCGACCTTGCTGAAAGTGGGGCATTTCCCCCTTTTCTCCCTTGTCCGACCACACCTCAGAATTCAACATCAAAAGCAGCAGCATAGAAGAACATTCGTCCTTCTGTTTCATTGCGAGGTTTTTAGGTGTTTATATTACAGCATCTTAAGAATCAAGGATTTAAACCAAGACGATCGATCAGATTCGAGTGTTTCCACTCTTGATCCCCTCACCATGGCAATAATTCAAAAGCAAAAGAGGAGAGAGGGAGAGGGGGGAAAGAAGGGGGGGAGGGGGGGGGGGTCAATTATCAAACTCCCTCTCCGCATCCATTCGCCTGAGTGGGTGTGCTCTCGCATTAAACACCCACTGATCCAGACTGAGTACATCCCACTCTTCAAAAATCAAGTAGGCATACTTGAGCGTCCGCCCCATCCAAACTTCAAACCTCATCTGGTCGACATGCCCGCCGCCTTTCTCGTCAAACACGTCCTTGATGCCCTGGTAACCCCATTCTGTCTTGGTGAGGTCAGTTATATGCCGAAACAGATTCCAGGCCTTGTTTTGCCATTTCCTGTCTCCCGTAATGCGCCACATATAGAAGAGTGATTCGAACGTCTCGCTTCCGAGGTAGTAACCCTTATCATGCACCTCAATAATCCCTGTGTAGTTAGGGTCATCCTTTTTCATGGTAAAGACAGAGACTTGATCGAGGATGCATTCTTGCGGGGTGATATTCGTCGGGGTACGCTCTGCTGCATAGAGGCAACCCTCTGTTATCTGCGGCCCCCATCCCAACTCTTGCTTGCTGCCAAAAACCTTACCCAAAAGGCCCATCGTAGCTCCTGCCGAGCATTGCTCCTGTTCAAGTGCATACGTCTTTTTCAGGTCTCTTCTCTTGCTCCCGTATTTGATATACCCGGGAAAGGTGTTTGTGGAACTTCTTGACGTTATCATCCCGCTCAACTGTCCCAACAATGAGCATTTCCACGTCGTCTAGGTTGGGTACTCTGAAGAGGTAGAGGTCCTCGAACTGCAACTTCAAGCGCTTCCAGTGATCTTTCAGGTCCTCATTAGCTCCGCCCATAAGCGCGTATAGCTTGGGGAGGTGTGCGTAGAATTCGTTGCCGTCTCTTCCCAAACCATAGTGCTTCCCATCCCATTTCAGCAGCGGAGCAGACTTGAATGTGTTTGGGAGGTGGTGATCATATCTGGGCGATCCAGCCCTAACATTGAATATATCGTAGTTTCTGAGAACTATTTCCCAGTACCATGGGTCCGCCGTCAGCTCTGTGAGTTTGGCGAATTCGAGAGCAAAACCGGCCAGCTGGTTGAGTGTCGTCCACGAGTTGGGCCATTGCATCCCCATGGGTGCGGCGTCATACCTGAACTCATGTCTGGTTAGCTAAAAGCACACGATATTGAGTTGCGCGAAGCGAACTCGTCTCGGAGGCCTCACCATTTCTTGTCCCATACTATCATGGGTATTCCATTGTGAGTATCAAACGCCCCATGATACCATCTTGTGAGCTCCAATGCTCTGTCCCATAGAACCCTCCACTGTGGGTTGTTACCAGTCATCTCATAGTTGGCAAGGAGGCTGCCCACAATCCTCACGTTTCCCTCGTAGACGTTGAACCCGCGATTTAACCGTGTCTCTTTCAAGCTCTTTGTTTTGAGCCCGCTCACAATGCGCTCCCAGTCGTGTTCAAGTCCCATGATCCAAAGAGTGTCAAGTACGTCAATCTCGTAAGTTGTGCCCGGTTCCCAGCCAAAGGGGTCGCCACTGTTGGGAAAATGCTTCTGCCATGCAGCCCAGCTGTGGAGGAAAGCCTTCTTGACCTCCTCCCGGCGACTCAGACAGAGCGCTTTCTCTTCGTCGGTTTCTGCCGGTGGTGGGTAAAGCTGCACTCTGGGAAGTCGTTTCTCTGGAGCTTTCCATGGCAAGTCGCGTTTTTGGGGGTAAGTGTAGGCCGATCTATTTGCCGTGGTTGGGTTGAAGTTAGCAGCGTGTGCCACGAATGGGCTCAAAAGGCCAGCAAAAGAGCAGCATGATATCAGCCCGTAAATGGTGATCCCAACCAATATTCCGAGGCTTCTATCGCGCAACACCATGGCTTGACTCTTTCTATTTTGAAGAATCCGCGGCTGTCAAGGAGGAGCAGAGGCTCAGGACAGAAGGAACAGTGCGCAATTTGAAGGGACACAAGATATCAATCATCTGATCTTTCTGCTTATCTACTACCACACCTTACCGATGCTTGGATCTGTTAGCCTTATCAAAGCCAATCCAAGAGTTTCCAGTCCAAGGGAATTGAAGCCGCGTTCCACATCCCAGAAACAAGCGACTCTGGTTGCATTATTATTTTAAGAAAAAAGATCCGAAGCATTCTCTGCCGTCTTTCAGGATACAAACTGCCCCTGTTCGGTGAACCTCCATGGCAGAATCTCATTGAGCAGATATATACAAGAGGCATACCCAGGCTTAAGAGGAGTATCTATTTGAGCCCTTGTCCAAAATCTCAACTCACGCCGTGATTAGGGTACCTAAACTTACGCTGGAGACTTTCAACGGCCACAAGGGGAAAAAGAGAGTCATATCAATCAACTATCATCTGACTCTGCGTCATCAACCCGAGTCATCTCCCACACACGGCACCACCAGCTGACAAGAACACCGCAAAAATCAGCTTTGATACCCGTCCATCCAAACACCATCACACATATATCCAGTCTACCTCCACCACCACCACCACCACCACCACCACCCTCAAATCACCACAGTCATGAGACCCAGACCAAACACTGAACCGCCCCCAAAGTTCTCTCCTCCCCGAAACCCAAGGTACGTTTACGCTGTCCTCTCCTCATCACCTGCATGCCTGTTCTAACCCATCCTCCTTCTGACCACACAGGGCCTTTGTCTTATTCATCGCGGCTTCAGCCATCGCCGTATTCCCCAAGCCCGGCGGCGGCGGCGGCGGAAACGGTGGTCCACCTACAAGCGGAGCAATGGCATTCATCCCAGAGCGACCCCGAAACCGCCTCCCAGGTGTTACCATCGGGACTATTCCCATTCTTCCGTGCGACCTCCGATGATATCGACACACAATATAACTGCCACCAACCACTATCACTGCACCACCATCTATGTACATCCCACATCTGTCATCCTAATGAACAAACAACTTTTTACCTAACCCCCCACAACCAAGCCACTGCCGCTCCACGAATTCCGTCCCGAACGGCCCGAAAAGCGGGAACTATACCGCCTACCTACCGAGCAAGAAACAAAAGGGAGGGTGTGAGCTCCCCCCCCCCCTCTAAATAGAGAGGGGAAAAGGAGGCAGTGCAAAACCACCACCCCGGCAATACCACGATATGA
The DNA here is from genome assembly GCA_033297175.1 of Cladorrhinum sp. PSN332. NCBI lineage: Eukaryota > Fungi > Ascomycota > Sordariomycetes > Sordariales > Podosporaceae > Cladorrhinum > Cladorrhinum sp. PSN332. The sequence goes on along the minus strand of MU858813.1, from coordinate 662,941 downwards.
TCCCGATCTGGCGGTCAGATCCTCCCGTCTCTCAACGAAAGCCCTATAGGGCTGCAGCACCAAAATTAAGGGTATCATGCATATCAGGATTGTGGCAGTGCTCGCTGCTCTCCTACAGAAAATCTAGCGAAGGCGGCATGGAAGGGATGGGATGGACCCCTGGGTTGGGATCAGCAGCAACAGCGTCGGCAGGGCTCGGTAATGACGTGCTGTGATTTTTTTTGGGACTGTTTTTCTCTTTCACTTTTTCTTGCTTGGAATCCAGGCAGACAGTTTGCATCTTGTATGACGATTTGGTTCTCATGGCGTTGTCGGGCTTATCTTCTCGTCCCACTGCACACATCGATTTCAGAGGAGAGCACATCAGCGAGGTGTTGTTTGATATCATCTCACTAACATTGCTTCTTATCAATTTGCTGCAACTAAAAAAAGGACACTCTCGCTCAATACAACATCGCAACGTTAACAGGAAGGGAAAAAAAAAAGATGAAAAAGAAAAGCAAATGAGAAAAGGAATGTCAAATCCAGCCACTCGAGCGCAGTCAATTCACTTTACCCATACCCCAAGAACTCACTTGCACGTTACTCCACAAATCCGACCCTCCAAAAAAGGGGTTCCAAAGAAGTGAGGATAATGGCGTTTAATGCCCATTACGAGAAACAGGGGAATCCCTTGCGATTGACGTTTGTAAATATCAAGGCCCTCTTCCTTGAGCTACCCGAAGATTGTTGTCCGGGCCTTTCATCCAGAATAAAGTAGCAAGTAGAAAAAAAATCCGAAGACATCTCGCATTTTTTCGGTTCGTAAAGTGGGACGTTAAGACAGGATATCGTGGAACGAGAATCACAAAAGATTTACTTCTGCATCATGAGCTGGACGAATTCGTTGTCTGTGAAACACAAGGTTAGTGTGATGTTCCATACCGCAAACGAGGTGAGAAGCAGATAACATACAGTCAATACGACCATCGCCGTCCTGGTCGGCCTCGCGAATCATCTCGTCAACCTCGTCGTCGGTGAGCTTCTCGCCGATAGAGGTCATGACGTGGCGCAGCTCAGCCGCAGAGATGAAACCGTTATTATCACGATCGAAGACCTGGGAAAGGCTGTTAGAACCAAGAATTAAACATTTTGTTCATCAGTTAAGCAAAGGCGCACCTTGAAAGCCTCGCGAATTTCTTCCTCAGAGTCGGTATCCTTCATCTTTCTTGCCATCATAGTAAGAAATTCTAGTATGATATCCGTCAGCAAGCCGTCGCACACATCGCGCCATTGTTCAGTTGTGATGCCATACCAGGAAAGTCAATGGTGCCGTTGTTGTCCGCATCGACCTCGTTGATCATATCTTGGAGTTCAGACTCGGATGGGTTCTGGCCCAACGAGCGCATGACAGTGCCCAGCTCCTTGGTAGTGATCTGTCCTGTTGATCGGTTTAGTATATAATCTGGCGTACGCAACGCGAGCCTTGCATAGGGACAGGCGGGGTCGGTATGAGCGTTGCGAGGCAGGGAAATACAGGGAAACTAACCATCGCCGTCCTTGTCCTGTTAAGGGGTCAGCTTTGTTTACTTGGTGATGGAGAGGAGTAGACAGAATGACTTACGAAAAGGGAGAACGCCTCCTTGAACTCGGAGACCTGCTCCTCGGTGAGAGAGTCGGCCTGTTGTGGTGGGAACGGTCAGCTTGGGATACCCTCTCGCGTTGCTGTCTTGACTGTCTAGGTGCCGCCTGATTGCCCCTCAACCGCGGGGTTCCTTTTGGCTCCCTCCAGAGCAGAAGAGCATGTTGCACGCGTGCAGTGGACGTACCATGTTGGTGACTTGGTAGTGAAGAGAAGATAGTAATGTGTTTGTGTTTTTGACGATAGCCGTAGCAGTTGTTCGCAGAAGATTCAAGAGAACGGTGACAGATTGGGTCTCGCCGAGCTGATGGAGTCGTTCTCAGAATCAATTAAATGAGACGCAGGCTTTCGAGAAAGCGAGCGGGGCCCCTCCTAAAAGAGGCGCCCGGGCCTCAAGGCTCAACCTCCCTGCCGTTTTGCTAGGGCGTCAGGTTCAGCAGCAGGTTCCGGGCAGCATGTTGCTGCCTTTTCTGGGCACACCCGAGACGCCAAGGCTTGTGCCTCCTGCCTGACGCTTGTTGGTGGTGTGCTCCACACTTACGCCTATCAGCCAAGTCCAGCTGGTGGCCAGCTGTTGTAGGGAGGTTATCAGTCATTCACTGCCGTAGGAACTAGGTGGGTTTGGCGTCTTGGGGGAGCATGGTGCCCACTAGCAATTGGAATTGTGTCTCGTTTCGTCCGTCGTCATCGTCCCCTGGCCACGGTTTTAGTCCCCTAGCCTCCGAAGCCAGCCAGCCGGGCGCATTGCGATAGCGATTACGATGTGATGTCGCAACATCAAATGCCCCATCTTCAACCACGGCAACAAGCACACGACCGCAATCGCCTTTCCTCTTACCCATTATACATCTAGGGCCAACTGAAGGGATTCCCTACCCCTTCCGGCGTCCGCCATGTGGCGAGACCGCACGAACTTGTATATTTCCTACCGGCAGTCCTATGCCCACCACCCAACACAACGAAATCGGTATGGCCCGTCCGCCTCGGGAGACCGCTTCGGCGGGGGCAGCGGGGTGAACAGCGGAGTGCTCTTCTCGGCGGACGAGGACCGACGCGGGCTTCTGTCGGCAGGAGCCTATGATGTGGACGATGGCGATGCGGTAATCGAGATGGACCTTTTACCACCAAGGTGGGCGGACGTATCGGACGAAGTCGCAGAATTGCTTGCCGATATTGCCCAGAAGAGTCAGAAGTTAGAGCGTTTACACCAAAAACATGTGTTGCCTGGATTCAACGATGAAGATACCAAGAAAGCCGAGGAAGGGGAGATTGAGAAGTTGACACAGGCCATCACGCGCGGGTTTCATGAATGCCACAAATGCATAAAAAGGATTGAGCAGATGGTACGGGAGGGAAATTTCAACGGTCAAATGAGCAGAGCCGACGAGACAATGGCAAAAAACATTCAAGTCAACTTGGCAACGAGAGTGCAGGAAGCGAGCGCAGGATTCCGCAAGAAGCAGAGCGCGTATCTTAAAAGTAGGAAGCACTGTCCATCGAGGTAATGGGGTAAGGAAATTTGCTAACAACTGCTGCTTTTAGAACTCAGGGGCATGGCCGGCCTAGCAAGTCCCATCGAACGCACATCAACACCGTCAAATGCGCTGTCTGCAGGCGTACCATCACTCCTGGAATCTGACGCAGATAAGACATATTCCCAGTCCACACTCCAAGCTGCAACACACCAGAAGCTCCTCAATTCGAATGACGCTGCTATTGCACAGCGAGAGCAAGAGATTGAGGATATTGCTCAGGGTATCATCGAGCTGGCCGATTTGTTCCGCGATTTGCAAAATATGGTCATTGACCAGGGAACCATGCTCGACAGGATAGATTACAACGTGGAATCCATGGCCACCGATGTGAAGGAGGCCCAGAAAGAGCTTGCAACCGCAGAGGGATATCAAAAGAAGACTACCAAGCGGAAGATCATCTTTCTCTTGTTATTAATCATTGCAGCCATGATAATATTGCTGATAATCAAGCCCAAAAAACACCGGGGCTCTGGAGAGGAGCCTCATACTTCGGAGTGAGACAACAGGATCATGCCAGGACGAAGCTCTGAGAAGTTTCGGATTTTCATGGCAGAGCAGATATCGCACAATGGTTTTACAGTTCCCAAGGAGGACACATGTATAATGAGTTTTGTTTACTAGACACTGGGGTGTTGGGGGATTAGGGCATCGACGAGGGAATTGGCAAGCGCCCTCGCTTTCTATACAGATTAATCAGCATGTATGTATGATAGCAGCCACGGAATGCGTGAGTCAAGACAATCCACGAATCTGAAATATCACGGCAGCTGTGTACTCATCTCATCGGGGCAACCGGTGGCAGCATGTTGCCCTTCATGAATGTAAGAGAGAGCTCAACCAGAAATAGTGGAGACTTTCCCGGTTGGCAGGGTTGGGAGCTTCACATGAGCTTCCGGCAGGAGGAAGCAAGAAACCCAAAATTTGCTTAGCCAACCCTGAGCATTGACCAATTCCCGCCCCGTCCAACCGCGACGCTCCGTCATTAGGAAGCGAGGAACCGAGACAAGCAACCAAGCTCGAACCTCGTAGCACCACAGTCCGCAACCACCACCTTCAAGAACCAACTCCGCTCCGTCGTTTTCACAAAACCGCAAAAATGGGGTAAGCAACCGATCTCTTTATTTCGAACGGCCACTGTTCCTTTGCAGTAACGGTTTCAATTGAGGAGGAGGTGGAGGGGAAGGAGGAAGGGAGAAATCGAACACAATTCCCGCGCAAAGCAACCGTCATACGATTTGCACTACCACCAAGAGTCAGAGAGCTCTTCCGAAATCACCATTACCACAACTGCTATGCCATCACATACAAGATGGCAAACGAGGGAGGAGCTACAGAGGGAGATTGGGGAGATGGGGCAGAGAGATGGAATGGGAGATGGAATGAGACAAAGATGGGAAACAAATGCTAACGTATGGGCCAAAAATTTCAGTCTCGTCAACGCCCCCAACAAGGTCCCCCAGATGCAGCGGCAGTACCAGGCCGCCTACAAGGCTCACACCCGTATCTGGAGAATCGTGAGTGTTCTTATCTTGGAGAGGAGACGGGAATTATCCTTGGCTGACGGAGGAACGATAGGGTGCCCGCAGCAACATCCTCCTCACCCCTTACTACATCGCCCTCTGGGGTACCTTCGGTGGTATGTGTTTTTCTTTCCTTTTTTGCCCTTGTCTGGTCTCCGGAGAGTGTTGTTGACAGTGTGCAAATAGCCACCATGTACGCCATGGGTCGTCAGGTCTGCGGCTACAAGACCTGGTTCGGCAAGAACTAATTCAACCCGACCTGGCTGGATTTGGGAAGCGAAGAGCTTTGAACGGGGTGTGGGTTGGTTCCCGTTGCCAAAGGAAAGACAGAGATGATAGCTCTTGATTGGGTTTGTTGTATGTATGCCAGCATGGGGGTAGAAAGAAATAGAGAGAGATTTGAGGGCCTTCTGTTTCCGACCAGCACTTTGTATACGGTGGGTGGGGTTTGATTAGCTGGTCATTTTCTTTTGCCTTAATATGTCTTCGAGAACAAGGCAATCACTGCTATCACGAGGCACCTAGGCAGTCCCCTGCTAACCGTTTTCCTTCCCATTGATGTCTTTTGACGCCTGACTGCTAAATACCCGAGAGAAGTTCTGTACCTGTGAGATAGAAACCCCCCTTCTAAAAGTACATTAAGTGTGTTTATTTTGCTGTTGTTCTTTATGGTCACGAAGCTTGACGTGACACACTGACTTGAGTGGCGTTATGGTGTTCCGAGGGGCCACCCATTCCTCAAGTATCTTGTCGATGTATGCGATTACTTAGTCTCGCACGCTTAGTAGCCCTCAGCTCCGGGAGCCTTCTCGTCCTTCCGTAGGCTGACAAGCAACTCACGGAACCTCTCCTTGCCCGAACCAGACGCACCACCCTTTGCGCCCTTTCCGCTGACGTCGACCAATTTAGCAATGCGCTCCCAACTGGTACCGCCAGAGGTGGTATCTTGGCGGCTGGCCAGGAACTGCTCTTCCTCCTTCCGTGTCTGTGCAATCATCTTTTCCTTCTTGGTGTTGTAGTTCTCATAGAAGTCGTCGATATTTTGCTGGGCCTCCTTGACCGTCTCGGCGCGCTGTTGGGCAAACTGTTCGGCCCGCTTGGCGTTCTGAGCATCGCGCTTCTCCCGCCACTCCCGAATGACCTGAGGCTCCTCCTCCTCCTCAGTATATGCGGCATAGCCAGAATTGTAAGTGACGGATGGGCCAGTAACGGTGCCGCCGGGTGCGAGCCCCTGAAATTTCCCAAAGTTAGCACAGATTGCTAGGCGACCAGTATGAGCAAGGTTTCCATACCTCTTGCGGGCTGGTAATGTCTGGGAACTGGGTGTCGAATGCAGATGTGTTGTTGCCTGACGGAATGCCACCCCCTAGGAGGTCGTCATCGCCATCGTCGAAGCCGGCATCTTCAACTGTCGCAAACTGGTTGGCATCGTCGCCGAGAATCGCTTTCTCTCGCTCAAGGAAGTTGGAGGTTGATGCGTCTGTTACGTTCTGGATATCGGTTTGGGCTGTTGCGTGCGCATGCAATGTTAGAAGCGACTGCCCAGTAGGCTAGAGCCTAGGTACAAGTGCGACCAACTTACCGCCAGAATCGAAGTCCTCAAGAGAAGGGAATCGGTCCGCCATGGTGATCGATGCTGTTGAGCAGAGTGAGAAATTCCGATTTCTGGGTGCTGGCGAAATATCGAACACGGAAGAGTGGTGTTGTCAACGGGAAGTTGTGAAATTGTCGATAGGCCTGGTTCAGGAATCTGGACAGTGAAAGGTGCCGCTGGTCCCTTTGATCGCGCCAGGTTGCTGCGCTTGCGCTGGCTGACAGCTGGGGAGTGCCCAGCGATTGGTTGACAGGGGGTGGAGTATGCTTAAATCGGGGCCGGGCTTCTGACTTATGCTTCAATCCGGATGGAACTAATGAAATGGTCTTTTGATGCAAGGTTGAAAGCTCCAAACCGAACTCTCCAAACCTGGAACCTTCCGTGTTTCCTTCTTCCCATCATCATCAACAAACAACCTGGGAAGGCCTGCTGCATCCTGTCACTCCTGTGCATGTCGCCCTGGGAAGTCTGCAATTGAAGGCACAGAATTGACCTGCCTTTGATTTCTGGTAGAGGCATCTTGGTTCAAGTGAAGAGTGCTGCAGGTCGCGCAGCATTGCAAGACGCTTCTATCCACCCAGCATCTTAATCGTAATTTGATGAGCTTCTGATCCGAGGTCTGGGATCCATCCACACCCAACATTCATCATCTAGCACATCATATTGCGACCATTATCGCTTTACCTCTTTTCATTATCATCTTGTCCACTGCCATATTCACCAAATCACGGCCCAAAGATGGCGTATACAGATGATGCAGTGCTCTCGAAGCTGTCGGCGCTCAGTGAGACACATGAGAGCATTGCGACCACGGCACAATGGATTATGTTTCATCGGTAAGTGCCATTTCTCGACCACAACACCAACAGCGACGATGCTAATTGTAAATCCAGCCGGCATGCCGCTCAAACAGTTCGATTGTGGCATACCAAGTTGAAGGATCTGCCGAGCCCGAAGAGGCTCAACATGATCTATCTTGCGAATGGTCAGTACTCACCAGGCGATTTAACCATTTTCACACCCAACTTTCTTTCATTCTGACACTATCGCCAACAGAAGTTACACAACAAACCAAAGCACGTCTAAAGGAGGACTTTCTGAACGCATTCGCCCCATGTATCGCGGATGCTACCTATGTTGCTTATAAAGGAGCAAGCCCGGAGATTCAAACTAAGCTTCGAAGGGTGGTTGATGTTTGGAAGGACCGCAGCATATTTAACAAGGACATTATCCAAGACGTTTACTCCAAGCTTGCAGGTAAGTTGATCTCCCCACCCCATGGTGGTTTGCATTGTAAACTAAATTTGGCTCTAGAGGTCGATCGGACGCGTCCTGCGGCCACTGCCGGCGGTGGGTTTGGAGCAGGGTTTCGATCGTCAAGCCCTGCAGTCCCTCCCGAGCTTTCCCCGCTCTTGACCCAACAAGAAGCTATTCACAAGAGTCTGATTCCTATGAAGAGCGCTCTTGCTACTGCCGACACCGAGTACGAGAAGTTGATTGACCCTGCCGCCCAGTTTCCTGCTCTGTCTGTCCAGGCTGCTCGTCTCAATGGCCTACTCAAAACTCTTGCAAGTGCGGAAGGCGCCGTCGCAGAAAGCATGCGGACACGTAAGGAGATGATCCAGAGTTTGCAGAAGCTTCTCGTCACCAATCAACAGGCCCTGGAAGAGGAAGAAGGCCACATGAAGAAACTCAGCGGCCGCCGGACCGAGATTGAGAAGAAGAGGAACGATATTGAAAACACTATCCTGGGCCAAGGTGCCAACAGCCAGGAGCAGGGGCTATCGGGAGAGCACACATCTACCGAACCGGAACGTCCACAGTTCGAGGCCTTGACACCACTCCACAACAGCGATGCCGACCATTCCTACCAGGGCCTTTCCGCTCAGAACGGTGGTCATCAGTCGGTTGCCTTCCATACCCACCACTCTGCTCCACCTGCCCAACAGTCGGCATTCTCGTCCTCCGGCATAGAAATCCTCTCAAGCCTCGCATCACAGTATCAATCTGTTCCGGTTAATGGCTCTAGCAAGAAGCGCAAACTGAACACTGACGAGTTTCCAGATTTGGGTGGAGATGATGGCATTGATGCGGATGTTAAGGAGATGCTTCGGAAGGATAGTCAGGGAAACTGAAGGCTGGGGTATTGGGCTAGGGATATGAAGAGGACGGATGAGCTTGGTATAAATCTCTGATGGGACATATTCGATGCAACGGTTCAAGATTTTGTAGCGTTGGTACGGTTGGTTCAGTCTTCTCTGAACACAGCCGAGCCAACTGTGAATCGATTGGTTTGTACTGGATTAGGGGCGGGATACCGGATTCGGTGGTACAAAGGAAATTCACATCGTGTTTCATGTATGGGGATTCACTGAGCAAGATTGTCTGTAATAACCTTCGCCGTGGGTGCTGTTATTTTGAAGCCTCCTTGATGCCAAGAAGATAACAACAAAGACCCCTGGAACTGGTGTCAAGCAAAGAAAAACAGTGGGCCGCGCTTTTTTTTGGTCCGCTCGGCCTTTTGATGACGGAATCCCGATGCCCAGAAATTGTTCGACAGGGGACCCTTTTGCCCGCCGGTCGTTGGACCGAACCTCATCGATCCGGATCCGCGATTTTTCTTCCTGTATTTCCACTGCTTCCCCTCTCGGCATTCACATGGGAATCTGATGGGCATGGTCGGCCGAATCTTCGCTACTGCCCACTAACCATCATTCGACATGACAACCCGCAAGCAATCACTCCTCTTGAGATAGCGAGGCGACTAACAAGAAACGAGCGACGAAATTCGAAGGAGATATAACAAAGCAAGCTTAATATAATCGATTCGTAATGGCCGCTCCGGGAGCAGTCGCGACGGCAGCTTTGCGCCGCGCGGCACTGCTCCCGCAACGCACCTTCGGTGCTGGCGGGATTGGGTTTCCATATGCGCCGTCACCATCAATACCACCAATACCAACGAAAAAGCCGTCGCCGGCCACCATTTATGCAAAGCTACAACCCTGCTGCCGTCCGTTCTCTTCCATCTCCGAAGCTTGGAGGACCCCCGTGACACCCAGATCGCGCACATCTACCCCAGCGCCGCGCCTACCGCTTGGGCCTCGTCAATGGCTAGTACGACCACGATGGGCCTCGCCTGTTAACGCCTTGCGCCACCTTTCGACGACCAGGCCGGCGCTTCAGGAGGCAAAAGAGGGTGTTGTCAAGAATGAGCAACCACTCGTAAAGGACGGATCAGAACAGGAAAAAGAGGTGGACCATCATCTCCAAGCTCATGGATTTCATCGAAGCGCAAAGGCGGCCAAGGCTGCGCATGTGAATATGAGTGCGCGCCTGTCCAAGGAAGGGAAGGGACAAGAAGGCGGCAAGGCTGGCTGGGGTGAGGTATGGCGGCTGTTCAAGATTGCTAAGCCAGAGATCAAATGGCTGGGTGTGGCATTTTGGCTGCTTCTCATCTCGTCGGCTGTTACCATGTCTATTCCATTCTCTGTGGGCAGGATTCTGGATCTTTCGACCAAGGAACCGGCTGAGGATGTGCGATTGTTTGGCTTCACCATGACTCAGTTCTTTGCTGGGCTCGCTGCTCTGCTTACCATCGGTGCTACGGCAAACTTCGGACGTATTATTCTTCTCAGGATTGTCGGCGAGCGTGTTGTGGCCAGACTGAGGACCCAGCTTTACCGGCGAACCTATGTTCAAGACGCTGAATTCTTTGATGCCAACCGTGTTGGTGACTTGATCTCACGGCTGAATTCGGATACCGTCATTGTTGGCAAAAGCGTTACACAAAACGTTTCTGATGGTCTTCGTTCCCTGGTCAGCGGTGGTGCGGGATTCGTCGCCATGGCTTGGTTGAGCCCGAAGCTTACGTCAATCATTCTTGTCATGGTGCCCCCAATTGCTGTTGGTGCGGTTCTGTACGGCCGGACTATTCGGAACTTGAGTCGGCAGATTCAGAAGAATGTCGGCACTCTGATGAAGATCGCGGAGGAACGCTTGGGTAACATCAAGACTAGTCAGGCTTTCGCCGGCGAGGTCCAGGAGATGCATAGGTACAGCAAGCAGGTCAAGAAGATTTTCGCACTTGGGAAAAGGGATTCTATCGTCTCGGCTACCTTCTTCGCCTCAACGAGCTGGGCTGGAAACATGACAATTCTCGCTATGCTCATCGTGGGAGGAAACCTAGTCCGCTCTGGTACCATGACTCTCGGCGACTTGACATCCTTCATGATGTATACGGTCTTTGCAGGATCCAGTCTCTTTGGTGTCAGCGGCTTCTATTCTGAACTTATGAAGGGAGTTGGTGCAGCAAGCCGTCTTTTCGAGCTTCAAGACCGAAAACCGACGATCCCCCAGACCGTCGGTACGAAAGTGGTCTCGGCCCAGGGGCCCATCAAGTTCTCCAACGTCTACTTCGCCTACCCCACAAGGCCAGCGGTATCAATCTTCAACGGCCTCGATTTTGAGATCCCATCTGGCAGCAATGTCTGCATAGTCGGTCCTTCTGGAGGTGGCAAGTCAACAGTAGCGTCATTGCTGCTTCGGTTTTACAATCCTACTTCAGGCTCAATCACGATCAACGGTGTTGACGTTTCCAAGATGAATGTCAAGTCACTTAGAAGGCGGATTGGTGTCGTAGCTCAAGAGCCCGTGCTATTCTCAGGTACCGTCGCCGAGAACATTGCTTATGGAAGGCCAACAGCTACCCGGGGAGAAATCATTGCTGCAGCCCAAAAGGCCAACTGCGGTTTCATCAGCGACTTCCCTGAAGGTCTGGAAACTCAAGTTGGTGCTAGAGGAGCACAGCTCTCTGGTGGTCAGAAGCAGCGCATCGCCATCGCTCGAGCACTCCTGAAGGATCCCGATATTTTGCTCCTTGATGAAGCCACCTCGGCTCTCGACGCTGAATCCGAGACGCTGGTGAACCAGGCTCTCGCTAATCTTCTTAAGGGCCGCAGCACCACCATTTCAATTGCACATAGATTGTCGACTATCAAGCGGTCCGATCAGATCATTGTTATCTCCAACGATGGCACTGTGGCTGAGATTGGCAGTTATGCTGATTTAAGCAGCAACATTGACAGTGCTTTCTCGAAGCTTATGGAGTGGCAGATGAGCGGTTCGGATGTTTCCCCCGACCACCGCCCCCCCGGCAGCTCTCATATTACTGAGGCCGAGGAAATCGATGATGACTTGGAACAAGAGGAAGAGGAGGAGGAAGATGCTTCTGAGACTGAGGAGAAGAGACGATGAATGATCATACGAGTTGGTTAAACATACAAAGCTGGCATGTGGAAAGTTGCTACAAGGGATGGCCAAGGGGTCAACGAACTTAATCGCCAATTTTGCCCATCCGATATGGATGTTTCGGGCCTATATATACCGGGAGGATATTTGCATACATATTATTTGGCGTCTGAGAGATGAAAGGAGAAATGTCTAGACGAAATCTCCACTCAAAATGGGAAGTGGGTGTTATTGTTTTTTTTTTTTTGTTTTTTTTTCGGGTAAAATTGCATGTCAGCGTGTATGAAAGGGAAAGCTTCATGTTGAATGCGCACAGAATGCAAGAGGCTGAAATGTATTTTTACGGTCCCTGCATTGTTGCCGCCTTTCAATTTGAAGGCGTGATTCGGGTGGCGATTTCTTTCTTGTTACTTACCCACCACATTTGGATGGTTACCACTTCTTTTATACTAGCACCACCTTTATTTGAACACTCACCTCCAAGTACTCGTCGACTTCTCCGTGGACTTATAGTCAATAGAGGTCTAGCTTCTCGCCTAGGTATGGCCGAGTAGCTTTATGCTTTTGACTGTCGATCCGTACACCCGAGTCACCCAGCAATTGAAATTCATGACAGTTCAGGACAGGGTCATCCCGCGTCCCCTGACTTCCAATTGGGCGAATCCAAGGATCACTCTCTCACATGCGATGCACTCCAGCGTGGCGGTCCTGCGAAACCTCCTTCACAGATTACCCCACCACGCCCACCAACCCACCTTTTCCGCCCACGACCCCACCACCGTAACAACGTGCCACGAGCAAAGAACCACTTTTTCCCACGGGCCGGTACTGAGAACGTATCCGTCGAAAATCCTGCCTCCGAAGTAGGACAGTCAGAGGAGGCCGTGCATGGTGGTAGTTTCCGTAGCAATCCGGCCTTAACCTTTGAGAGTTGAAGGCTACCAGTCGGTGTATACGCCGTTACAGATATTTACCCCCCTGGTTACCGTATCTTAATTTGGTCGGTGACTCGACTCGCTTGAAGTTGTGCTGTGGGTTGGCGAGGTTGTGTCATCGTCGTTCTTTGTGTTTGTTTTTTTTTTTCAAAAAAAAAAAAATTACCTTCATTTTCTCTCTTTCCTTCTAGATCTACTCTTTCATCCATTTGCTGGCTTCCAGGTCCTGTCAAGAGAGTGAGTGTGGAACCACCTCGCCGACCTACCTGGGGAAATTCCATACCACCTGGCACTCCTTTCAGCATCATCCCGCACGGCACGAACGCCTTTTTGCTTGGCTCTTGCTTTTCCCATTGCCAATTGCCAGAACGGGATCGACTCACATCCGAGTCTTTTTCTCTCTGCGTGCTCTCCCGAGTCTTCAAGAGAACCGGGCATACCGTACGTATACCTATCACAGCCCCCAGCATTACAGTACAAATATTGACCCACCCCCGCCAAAAGTCTTCTTGATCCGCAACCTGGAAAAGTACCCTTTTTTCCTCCATTTCCCCTGTACTCTACGACCTTTTTCTCTCGGCAAAGGTGCAATTGGACCCATTGCTTTTCTCAGTCTTGCTCTCTTCGGTCTCAAGAGCAGTTCAGGCAAATTTTGAGTGATTTTCCTCACTGAGTCCGGCATCATCAAACGGAAACGTTCTTTTTTCGGTACGACCCCCGTGAGTTTGAGTCAACCAGCCCAGACCTTTTTCCGCCGTTCATCGGAAACATGGCCCGGGCGCTCGTGAAGAACACCAGCACCAACGGCTGGGTAGTGCAAAAATTCGGAGGCACGAGCGTTGGCAAATTCCCCGACAATATTGCAGAGGACATCATCAGGTAAGTTTCCAAATGAAAAGAAGAAAAGTAAAAGGGACATACTAACCCGGGTGCAGAACGCATGTCGAGAACAACCGGTTGGTAGTAGTGTGCTCGGCCAGGAGCACGGGAAAGAAGACCACAGGCACCACAAGCAGGTAAGTTGGCAAAACTGCTGATGGTGATTGACGGATTGGCAATGCGTGGCGTGTGGTGCATTTAGACTCATGCATCCCGATTTGTCGCACTGCATAACACACTCGCTCTCATTCCCCTGTCCCCCCATCCGCACGCCTCCCCCACACTCTGCCCCCGGCTGATCGGATCACGGATCACACGAGCGTGCCACCATCCTATTACCAAATCAGTTACGGGATTGCTAACAACGTGCCCTGGGGTGCAGGCTTCTAGAAGTGTACAAGTCCCTCCGTGCCATTGTAGCCAATCCAGGTGACGAGGAGTCACAGGACGAGCTGCTGAAGGATGCCAAGCGTGTTGTCCATGACATCTATGCTGACCATGTCGATGCTGCCGAGACCTTCATCGGGGATGTCGACCTCAGGGAAGCCCTGAAGGATGACATTCAGAAGGATTGTCAGCTGCTCAATGAGTATCTCGTGGCTGCTAAGCGCTTCAACCTCGAGATTAACTCGAGAGCCAAGGACAGAGTTGTGAGCTTTGGTGAGAAACTGAGCTGCAGGTTCATGGCATCCCTGCTTAAAGACAGGGTGAGTCTTGCATTCCCTCTCTGACTGTAGTTGATTACTAACTCCTTGTGAAAAGGGGGTTGCTGCCGAGTATGTCGATTTGGCCGATGCATTCCATCTTGACAATTCAAAAGTACGCCTTGATGCTGCTTTCTACCGGCAGGTAGCAGGTGTCATCTCCAAGAAGATTGAGGCGTGCGAGGATCGTGTACCTGTTGTCACTGGCTTCTTTGGTAACGTTCCTGGAAGTCTACTAGATGGAGATATCGGCCGTGGTTACACAGATTTGTGTGCCTCACTGGCGGCCGTTGGTCTCAAGGCCGAGGAGCTTCAGATCTGGAAGGAGGTTGATGGTATCTTCACTGCCGACCCGACCAAGGTCCCCACTGCAAGACTCATCCCGTCCATTACCCCTGCCGAGGCCGCAGAGCTCACATTTTATGGCTCTGAAGTCATCCACCACTTGACAATGGATCAAGTGATCAAGGCGCAGCCTCCTATCCCCATCAGGATCAAAAACGTCAAGAATCCACGCGGCGATGGCACCATTGTGAAGCCAGACCCACTCCTGGCCGCAGACCAACTTCTGCAGAGGCCAAGGAAACCTTCAGATCCCACAGCGTGGAAGAAGACGAAACGGCCGACCGCTGTCACTGTCAAGGACAAGATCTGTATTCTCAATATTCACTCCAACAAGCGGTCGATAGCGCATGCTTTCTTGGCTAGGGTTTTCACCATCCTCAGCCAGCACCGCATCTCGGTCGACCTCATTTCCACCAGCGAGGTGCATGTGTCCATTGCGGTACACATGGGAAACTCGGAGTTCTCCAATTTTGATCAAGCTGTTGCCAAGCTCCGGGCTGACTGTGGTGAGGTCAGCGTGTTGCCCGACATGACTATTCTGAGCTTGGTCGGTGCCGAGATGAAGAACATGAGGGGTATTGCCGGCAAGATGTTCTCGACACTTGGTGACCACCAGATTAACATTGAGATGATCTCTCAAGGTATGCTTCCATCTTACACCATTCTTGAGTCATATATTAACTATTCTATAGGTGCCAGCGAGATCAACATCTCTTGTGTTATTGACGCGCGGAATGCTGAGAGAGCCATGAACATCCTGCACACCAACATGTTCACCTTCCTTGAATGAAAGTCGAAGATGAAGATAGACTTTCAGTCTAACTAGACGGTTTTGGTTTTCGAGATAGCAATGATATTCTACAGAGGATGATAGAGAGCCAGAGATTATGTAGATCAAGGTGTTGTGTGAAGGGTGGAGTTGCTTGAGAAAGACGACCTTGGCGTTGATAGAGGAGGTGGGTTGCGTTGAATCTCCCATGGAGAAGGTGACAAGTAATGAGGGGTTGAAGATGAGACTATGTATGGAAAGGGGTATATATCATGATTGGGTGGAACATAATAGACTTGGAATTATTTTAAGCAAAGCGTTGCAGTCATATATCCCACTTGGAATTATTCATACTTGGTGAGAGTGGTTGGACACCACATCAACCCTATGAGTGCCTGGGACATACTAAGGGCTAACTTCTCAGTTTTTGTGTCTGGACATATCAGTTTCTGGATGGTGCACATATAATCCGGAAAAACAAAGGATTACTTGGGTGTGAGTTCTTAAGCTATTCGCATTGAAGAGAAATTACACCAATAAAAACAATACTCTATGAAAGGCTTACTGACGCTTATCATGGCTTGCCGGAAATCTTTAATCTCTCGAGAAGGAGATGCCGACGACCCAAACCAAAAATAAAACTCCGAAAACTCCCCACAAGACACTGAATTGCATATTACTTGAAACCGCTCCTGTACCTTCCACCACTTCTTCTCCTTTCCCTTCCCCTCTTGCTTTCCCGTGCTTCACTCCTTTGCATACTGTCTTTCTTTCTCGTTTTTGCCTTTTCTTCTGCGATTCTGCCCATTTCTTTTCCAAATCTGGCCGCAACTTCTCTGCTGTTTCTTTCAGTTTTGCCTGTGTCTCCATTCCCTTCAGTTCCATTATATGCCCCATAGATTTTCTCTTCTCTTCGCTTGCCTCCTGCATAGCCCGCTTAATCTGCCCCCATTTGGTGTGCTTCTTCTAATCAGCCTCCGTGACGCTTCCATCACGACTGTCATGATTTTGGTTAGCAAAAACTCCCACCTCTGGTGGCTTCTCCTGTGTTAAATATACATACGGGATATACTGAATCCTATAATCCTCCTCGATAGTGGTGCGCACGTCGTCTGGCAACTGGCCAGAAACTTTGGTCGCATATATGCCTCGGACGTATCCGTCCAGTCGTTGCCATTTGGCCACCCACGACCTGGTCGGGTCCGCGATCGTGATAAGACCCTCAAACACCTGAGATGTGCAGCTCTCAATCTGTTCCATAGATCCTTTGAGACGCAGGAATTCCTCGCAGTTGGGGCAACCGAGCTCGCGGAAGCGTTGTTGGGTCATGACGATGGAGCAGACCATGCAGGCGCGCAGGTAGCGCTGCTGGCCCGGGGCGACGTAGTTTTCTGACATTTTCCTCTCTTTGAAAAAATGAAATGTGAAAAGAAGAGACTCGGCTTTACTCGTGAGATGTTGGTGATGATAAATCCGGCTCAGAATAATGCCAGTGGTGATGGTTGTGAGTGAGTTGATGGATGTACTTGATGGATGTTGATGAAAATGTTGACCAATGAACTTCTTTTTTGGTTGTTGAGTGAGGCTGATGGAGTTTGGGTGCCATCAAAAGCCAAGAAATCAAGATCGCACGGAACCAATGCCGTTTCCTTGCATGGGTGGCACGGTCCAAGGAGGGTAGGTGGGGCGAGGGGAAACCTTCCAAGATCCTCCAGTGGGAGGGTACTCGATTCACTGGACCTTCCATGCAGTGATGAGTGGGTGGGTGGTGTCCATCCAGATTCAACAATCATCCTACCCTCCTTCCATTTTGTTTCCTCCAACCTCCAACCCGCCTGGAAACCATTTTCGAACCGAGACGATTGAATAAATTACGTGGCGATGCGCCTGTCTGCCCTGACGGTGTTTTTCGAGACGTCATTTGACTGTCTCATTTAAGTATCATCTTATTTCCTATCATCCGCTCGCAAAGTCACCTTATCGCTTCTGGTCGTTACAGTGGTGGTCCACGGTGGTTCCAGTCACCGAAAGTCAATTCGCTCCGTGTACTTGTCTTAAACAACAAGTACGACCCATCTCGGGAAGTGAATTAAAATGGGAAACAATCCTTCCACTTCAAAACCCTCGAGCCAGCACTCCTCATATCAGTACAACGCTCAGAATGATCCGTCGTCATCGCCGCGACCCATAAGGCGAGATAACAATAAGCATCCGATTCCGGTACACGGCCGCCGGGTTGCTGCCCCGCCTGAACCTTCTCTGACCCAGGCACAGGGCACCGCTGCGCAGCCGCCAGCTACGAACAATAATAGCAATAACAGTAACAATAGCCAAGCGAAATCGCAACAACACCGCACCGTCTCTTCTACCGGCAGCTATTTTCCAGAGGCATCGTCCCCCACCGCCTCCACCGACAACCCCTCCTCGAAACTGGCTGATGTAAAGCAGGGCCAACCCGGCACCTCCTACGAACCCGCCAAGCCTGTCCCCGTCCCCTACGCTCACAACTCCCCGTCGTCACCGAGGTCCCCCCGATCGCCCGGGTACGAAGATCATTACGAGGCCGCCGCCATGCCGCACAGCAGTATGCAAGATATGTCATACCTGACACGACCACCACGTCTGCCGCTTCCCATCGAAGAAGAGGTGCACACGCCTGGGTCGCCAATCATTGCGCCGACGGATATTGGCGAGCCCCTCGAAGATGTGGACGATTCAGAATCCGGCGGGCTACGGCCCCTATCAACATTGAGCGTTACAGGGTTGGGCGAGGGTGAGGAGTATGAGGAAACCGACGAGCTGCTTGTTGACAAGACCAAACCCACCGTACCGACGAAATTGGTGTGGCGGCACGGAGGTGACAAGGTCTTTCTTACGGGTACAGCCTTGTCCTGGAATCGCAAGATGCGGTTACATCCGGTGTAAGTGGATAGCCAGCCAATCGCCAACTTCAGGCATCCAGTCTAGTGCCAGACTCCAGAAGGGCTAACAGTGTGGACTTACACACAGCGAGGACAAGCCAGGTGTATTCGAAGCGACCCTAAATATTCATCCCGGTACCCATCACGTTCGCTTTTTAGTAGACGGTCAGATGTGCACAACACCAGACTACCCTACTACGGTCGATTTTGGTAACAACCTGGTCAACTACATCGAAGTGACGGCTCCCGACGATGGGCCAGGCGCTGCTCCTGGATCCGTTGGTGCGTCCGCGACGAAAGATGCGCAACCTCCCGCAAATGCATCAGGGGCACCTACGGCCGAGGATGGACAGAAAAGCACCAAGGAGAGGGCGGATATACCCCCGGCACCGCTCTTCAAGCCAAAGTTCCCTCAATATCTGCTTGATTTCGACCTGCCAGAGGATAACCCGAACTATCACGACGCATGCAGCGCTATTGAAAAGTTGCCGACCCCACCAGCTCTTCCTGGCTTCTTGGGCAAGCCCATTTTGAATGCGGCAACTCTCATTAAAGATGACAATAGTGTCTTGAATATGCCGAATCACACGGTCCTCAACCACTTGGCGACTAGCAGCATCAAGAATAACATTTTGGCTGTTTCAGCAACGACGAGATACAAGAACAAAGTACGTGTTGCCAGTTGGTTACCTGCTTCAGCTAATTTGATAACTAATGATTGTCCAGTATGTGACGACAATTATGTACAAGCCAACGATGACGGAGGGTATCTGAAAGCACCGATTAAGTATGGGGTCACGATCCCATAGCATGGAACGAAACTGGAGCATGGAGGGTTTTTAGACGATACATGATTCTGTTTAGTTGAATCTCTTTGGGTTTCAATGGAGGAACTCAAGCTGTAATTTTGGAGTTGGGGTGACGCAGGCTGAACCATGGTAGTGGATAGGGGATAGGGGATAGGGGTTTGGCGCCACATGAAAGTGCCGTTCATGACCCCAAGGTACTTCTTTCCTCGGAAGGACCGCAGATGAATGGAGCGAATTTTGTTCTATTTCGTCTTATTCTTTCAAGTTGTCTCTTTTATATTGTTTTGCCTTACTTTCTCCATTTGACTAGTACCTCGTCAGTTCTAAACCTTTGTGTACAGGTGCTATCTTCGATAGGGGTATGGAATCCGGTCTCGTAAGCCAGCAATCCGGCATGCGCAATCATGATGCCATTGTCTATGCAGAACCGTTCGTCGGTCGCATAAACACTGCCGCCCCTGTCGGCAGCCATGGCGCCCATCATTTCCTGCAAGCGCTCGTTGCAGCCCACGCCTCCGACAATAAGGACTTGATTGCTGCCCACGTGCGCCATCGCCCGCTCGGTTATCTCGACGAGCATTGCAAATACTGTCTCCTGCAGACTGAAACATAGGTCTGCAGGGGTGATTGGTTCTCCATCTGGTCCTTTGCCGCCATTTTTCATGTGCGCTGCCAGTTCGTCTGCTCTCGTGAGAATGCCGCTGAAGGAACAGTCCATCCCTTTGACTGCGTAAGGAAGGTCCAGTAACACTCTCCCTCCTTGTTTTGCGAGCTGCTCGATATTGTAGCCTGGAGCTGGGTCGTTGCTTATCTCTATCGTCCGGGCAAATCGATCGAGGCAGTTGCCGACTGCTATGTCTAGTGCTTCGCCAAAGATGCGGTATCGCTGCTCGGCGTAGGCTATCACCTGGGTGTTTCCGCCCGAAACGTAGAGGACTACCGGGTGGGAGGCGCCTGTTATTGCTCGGCCCATTTCTATGTGGCCCACGCAGTGATTCACTCCTACTAAGGGTTTGTTCCAGAGGAGGGCTAAAGTTCGGGCGCCGATGGCTACGGAGGTTAGGGGCGCGCCCATGCCGGGTCCTTTCGTGTAGCAGATGCAGTCGATTTCGGAGATTGGAATGCCTGCGGCTTCGAGGGCTTGTTTAGCTATGCGGACTAGAAAGCTGCGGTGGTGTTTTGCCGTGTCCTTTGGCAGGAACCCTGTTCCAGGTGGAGAAACAAAGGTGTGTCGGATGTTGGAGAGGACCGTAGAGGTTGAAGGGTCGAGATCGGGGCCTGTGTGCAGGATTACACCTATCCCGAGCTTGTTGGCTGAGCCTTCGAGACCAAGAGCTATGCGCCGGGGGTGGGCAGTAAGGTCCATTGTGATGGTTGTGGGGGTCGTGCTTATCAAAGGGCAGAAACGAGGGTTTGAAGTTGATGGGATTTGGCGGGGTGGGAGGTTCCCCCGGATGAGCCTGAGGTAGGATAAATCGAACGATCGAAAGCGTCTTCAGTCGTTACAGCTGAGTATTAGAGTTCGCAGAGCCATATGGGATTTGGTGTTCAATGATATGTTATTGATCTTGTAAATGAGTGTAATTAATGGTATTTTCCTGATTTGGGGACGAGGGTTTACTCTCTTTGGATTTCGTCAGCGGGGCAATTATTACCATGTGAGGGGCGTCGTTGATCTGAACCTGAGTCCCGAGAACAGAAGTCAGGGTACGTACCGGCTTTCTTGGCGCTTAGCTTGTATGTCAAAAACCATTGGTGGGCTTGGGGTTTGATGCGATGCAGGGCCCCATAGCGAAACTGGAGCCGACCGCTTTTGGGGCTTTCTGCCATTCTGTAGACTGCTGGTGGGACCCCACTGCACCGAGAATACTTACTGTGTGGACGGATCCCAATTCTCTCTTTGGCATCTCCGTCAAGACGGTTGAGCCTCCTTTTTCACAACCGCCAACACAATGTCCCTATCCAGCAATGCTCTCCCTTCATGGCAGAGCCGCTTCCTGCTCCTCATAGCAACTCGGGATTCCTCCATCATGCCTCCTTTCTCCCGAAAAGTAGCGCATCTCTTCAGCTGAGCTTCCGCATCCTGGGACTGCTTATCTCCAAAGCATAAAACACAAAACACATATCCTTCCCCCTTCAACCCCTCGGCATGGCCCATTGCCCCTTGCTACAGCAAGCTAAAGAATATATACGGCTCCTTTTCTTTCTCCCATTGCTACTGGTATGCATTTTTCGGATTTCTCCCCTATGGGGGAATACTCATTCCCTCAAGATCCTCGCGGAGAGCTTTGTTCCGGCGCTTACCAAACATCCCGAACTGACTTTTTTTTACTTTTATCCAGACCCAGAACACCGGCGCAAGAAAGTGATTATGTGGTCTTCGACCGAGAGACGAATCTCTACCTTCCCTTGCTATTCCAGAACTTCATCTCGGGGCGGTGGTGGCCAGGATCTCATCTCTGCCCACGAGGCTCTACTCTATCTCCGGCCACCACCCTCAGCGAAACAACACGGGCACCGCTTCCAAAACACTGCACAACAATGCAGGCCGATTTCGGGATACCTTCTCCGCAAAGCTCTGCTACCTCTATACAAGTCCACGGCGTGTGCTACAGAGCACACCAGGCAGCACAAAGCCGTTCATCGCAAGCACATGGGACTTCGCGCCAGCCGTGCAGATCACCAGCTCAACGTCAGATGTCTTGCAACTACGCCAAAGATGTGTAGTAGGCCTCGGCTTCTTACCAGATACTCCAGCCATTCTGCGACAACCGCAATCATAGCATTCTGGCATTAATTGCCGCTTCTTTTTCGCTCTCATCCGCGATCATCCCAAGGGGTCTGATCTTCAATGAAAGACCCACATTTCCTCAAGCTGATGACTGGGGAGTGGGGGTCAGTGGTGCAAGACCCTCATGACCAACCTTAGCAAAACATCAACCGTCGTTGCAACAAACACCAAACCGCCGCTCACCTTGCTTAGTCTTTTCAGTGGAAGCATACCTTCAAGGAGCCCATCCCACTTGCCGACACCAAAGGCCGTAATCACTTACAACAACATCCTAACCCTCGACGATCTCATTCGTGACTACAACTACCGGGGCTCACTAGCACAACGGTCGAAGCTTCCAGTCATTGACCGGGCTGCATAGTAAGCTTTGGCAACAGGCACAGCACAACTCGATCGCGACATAAGCGGCATGCATATGAGGCGACGGCATATTCACATCTCGAACTCTCGGAGCTTCCGGCGTTGCAAACGATGCTGCTTCATTTCAAGACACGGCACTAAGCCACGTCCGTCTTTTTTTTCATATTTGCCGCAGAGCAAGCAGAGATCACTGCTTCTCCATATCATCGCTCGCCTTGCATCGACATTACATTCTACATAAAACTCCAAAACTCCATCTCAGGCCGAATCCTCTTTCGTTTCGCCTGATCCCGTCGCTAAATGCATCATTGGAGTATTGAGAGGGGGGTATACAGAGCATCTGCCGTCTACGTGGCTGCTAGTTTTGCTCAACCGTACACAAAGGCGCAGTCGGCGAATAAAATAAATCGAAACCACACAAGCACCTCGGGTAAGCATGTCGGCCAGCGCTCATATTGTTGGCTTTACTGGCGATTTTGCCACCGGTGGTTGTGCTTGTGTCTGTGGTGGTAATTGATGTTGGGGTATTTGATGTTGTTGCTGTGGTTGGTTGGGTGGTAAAATGGCTCGGGGGGTTGGAATCCCCCGGTGTGTCAACCACTGCGGTGGTGGTATCGACGCTCGGAACTTCAACGCCCGGGTGTCAAATGGATCTACTTCATACGTCGGCATGTCGTCCTCGTCATCAGATGACTGGTCATACTTCCATCGATCTTGCAATCGGTCTGACCACTCGTCGCCAGGTTCCCGAGGGGGGCTGGCGGGAAGACCACGACGATCTATCCATAACCGGTTTAGACGACCAATCCGTCTGCGATAGGATGGTGGATTAGCCCGAGACTCCTCGTCCTGAGCCACGCCCCTAAATTTGACGACCGGTTGAGGGTTCTCGGGTTTGTCAAGTTCCATCGGCACAGGCTCGTCTAAGGATACCGATGATGCCGATGCCGGCGGTGTCATCAAGTACTGAGTCTTGGCCGGTCTAAAGTTAGGATCCTGTCTGGGTCCATGAACTGGAGACAATGGGCCCCGAGTAAGATCCAGATAATTGCGGTTCCAATCCTTATGGTTCTGCACCTTCTTTTCGATATCCAAACGGAGTTCGTTCTCCTTTTCGGCAAGCCGGTCTACCAACTGCGACAAGTCTGCCTCGGCGGGACGAACATCTGGCCGTCCGGGCATACGAAGTTGTGCTGGAGGAGCAGGCCGCTGTGCAGTGGGAGCCTCTGGTGCTTTTCTCTTTTGTGGCTGCAGGGTTGTCAGTCTCAAAGAGCGCAGAGAAAGGGATGCATGAGTTGCGCGGCTTACCTTCTGGTTGATGAGGTCTTCATCGTCGGTCTTGATGTTCAAGCGGATCTTGTGCTCCTTCAACTGTGCTCGGAACTCAAAGACGGCCCGATCCGTCTTCAGCATCTCGGCCTTGAGAATCTCGCGGTTATGAGCAGCCAGAACCAGCTGACGGCCTTCTTCAAGTTCTTTCCGCAATCGCTTGAGCTTGTCCGCGCTTTGAACGTCCCGAGCTCTGGTCTTGCGGGTCTGTCGAACCTCGCGACGACGGAAGCAAACATATGGGTCCATGTCATCACTTTCCGCATGAGTCTCAAATTTGAGTGTTGGATGGAGAGGCTTGTTGCTCAAAGCCTGCCGCCTCGATTTCCAGTACTCGTAAATCTCTTTGGCATGAGGCATGAGAGCCTTGGCCTTGTCGAGTTCCTGGAGCCCCTGGAACATCTCGTCATAGCCTGCTACCGTTTGATCTACTGAGGCAAAGGGAGTCTTGATGTAGGCGGTCTCCTCGTAGACCTCCATGATCTTCTCGAAGTCATCTTCTGAGAGTTGAGCTTGCGCAGCTCGCTTCTGGTTGTATGACTGCAGGAACACCACATCCTCCTCCGTCATATCATACATACACCCAATGCATTCTTCCACTGTTTGGGAGAAGCGGATGTATGTTGCTGTTTTGGAGACTTTTTGTGAGTAGAACTCATCATAATTGAGGCTGCTTTCCTGTGGTGGTGGGACAGGAATCTCCTGGTCGGCGGCCACGCCTGCACTTTTCAGGACTGCCTGAAGATGGTATTCCTATTGGGGCAGTCAGTATCAAATGAATGGGGTGGTGGTTGTGCTTTCATGTAAGTGGTGATGGTCGCCAAGTGTCACGTGTCACGTGAGCAAACACGTGACCACATTGGTCAATTCGAGGTAAAGATTTGACTCACATTTTCCTCGGCCTGCTCAACTCCGGTTGCGATTTGAGCTTCATTGGTGAGTGATTCATACTCTGAAGGGTCGATTTGGTCCTCTCGGAAAACCGGTAGGACTGTTTTCGGGTTCAGTTTCTTGTATCGGACCTTCCTGGTCGCCATGGTTGCGTAGGGCGGTGAGAACGGCAAAAAGCCTGGGAAACCCCCGACTAAATTTTTTTTAAATCATTCAGGTGGGCATGCGAAATCGACTGATCGATTTTTTTTGATTTGAAAACGTTGTGGTTGTTGATATTTTGATGACCAAAGTCACGTCTCGCATGAAGTGTCGTTGGAGGTTCCAGCGCAGATTTTGCTGTTTTGGCGGCGTGTTCCAAAAGCGGTGTCTGACGATTGGCTGGAGTTTCGCAGTCAAAGGGGGCACGCGTCCCACTCTTTCCAATCCCTTCCCTGGCCTAGCCGATAACAGGGTGCGCGCCCAGTGTGCGTGCGTCCGCCATTTCCCCAATGCAGCGCCCAGTAAAATTTCCTGGCGGGCGCAGCAAACGCAAAAAAAAGCTCTGCGGCTGCTGCCCCTCCTCACAACGCCGCCTGATTGCCTTTTTTTTTTTTTTTTTTTTTTTTTTTTTAAATCCCCTCTTTCGTGCCTGCTTTCAACCCAACCTTGGTCTTGACGTCAGTTCTGGATGTCGGGATCCAAATCGATTGATTTCCATGTTTTGCACCATTTTGGACATTGATCATGATTCTAACTGCAATCCATCATTATTTGTTCCCTGTGTTCAACCACTATTTTTCTACTTGTGTGCTTTGCTATTGTTAAAACCACTCGAGAAAATACTCCAAATTGTGGCACGTGCCCCTATTTACAAATTCTTTTGCCTTCGCCAGGTTGCCATGGCATGGGAGCCTGAACGCGACGCTGCGGTGTGGGAAGTTGATGAGGCCACACGCAGGTCATATGTGGCTAGTAAAGTTTTGTCTGGTTGGAAACATGCAAGTGTGGCGTTACACCTGAATTTCCTGCTCCACACACCTTTGCAGTACAGTCCCCCACCTTGTCATTTCGGTGTTGCAGCTTCTCGCTCACCGACGTCCCCCACCTTTTCCCCTGGCCCCTGCGCCGCAACCCCGTCACCCCGCTTTGAACTGGCTACTGAGCTAGTGCTTCAACCGCCAGCTGCTGCTGCGTTGGGTTCAGCTGTTGGTGTGTCTGCGTGTGTGGTCCATCGCCAACATCGTCCTGCATTTGTCCGCCTCAGCCTTACATCGGACCGGACCTCTTCCAGCTCTTGATCCCTTAGCCTCCCAGCTCACGGCCGAATTATCCTCCCCTGAGACTGCCCGAATTTGCAGTTGTTGTCGTTTGATAACAGTACCTTACCGCCCGAACCTTTTGCGACGTCGACAACGACTCCGTCCTACACCCCGCCTTGGCCTGCGGCGATAACCTCCCAACCTATCTAATCGTACACTTTCTCCTTTCTCTTCGGCAAGCGACCTGGTTTTTACTCCACGTTCTGTTGCATTTGTCATTTGTGCATTGAGCATTCGCATCACCCCCAACCTCAATCTCGAACCGGATACCCCTTTATTTTTCGAAAGTTGCGACTCTGAAGACCATCCCGATTTCTGTGTGATACCGCTACAACCACGAATACGTAAATCAAGGAAGGAAAGGAGAAGGAAAGGATATACAGTCAAAATGGGCAACACAACCAGCGCTGTGCTGGACAATATCGTCCAGGGGTCCAACTGTTAGTTAACCCCTATTGGACCTCCATCCTCCACGCTCCCTCTGTGGCTGCGATATCAAGAACTGTGTGGTCGCGCCATAGAACCATGAAAGGCCGGGCATCAAGCACAAGAAGAACAGATTCACTGGCTGACCATTTTCACCACAGTCGACAGGGATGAAGTCGACCGTCTGCGGAAGAGGTTCATGAAGCTGGACAAGGCATGCTATTCCCCCAAATGAGCCCCGTTCCCTTCTATTCGCCACTTACACTTCCCCTCTCTAGGATAACTCCGGTACTATCGAGCGCGAGGAGTTCCTCAGTCTACCTCAAATATCTTCTAACCCGCTGGCCACCCGGTACCTATTCCCGCTCCCTTTCCACCACATCTCTAATCTGACCTTGTCTTTAGAATGATTGCCATCTTCGACGAAGACGGCGGCGGTGACGTCGACTTTCAGGAATTTGTGTCCGGTCTCTCAGCATTCAGCTCAAAGGGCAACAAGGAGCAGAAGCTCCGCTTCGCCTTCAAGGTGTACGATATCGACCGTGACGGCTACATCAGCAACGGCGAGCTGTTTATCGTGCTCAAGATGATGGTTGGCAACAACTTGAAGGACCAACAGCTGCAGCAGATTGTCGACAAGACCATCATGGAGGCCGATCTGGACAAGGACGGCAAGATCAGCTTTGAGGAGTTTACAAAGATGGTGGAGAATACAGATGTGAGCATGAGTATGACGTTGGGTAAGTTATTTTTCTTTTGCACTTTGCTTGACGCTTTCAAACATCAAATGAATGTTGGGCCTGGTGTGTATATATGTATGAGAATACTAACACTGTGTGTCTTTGGTAGATCAATTCTAAATTCTTCTTTTCCTTGGTTCTGTTTGATTGGTGGGTGAGAAATGAAGGAAAGAAGGAAGGAAGGATATTCTTTTCTACAAAGATACCAATTGTTTCTTAGGTAGGACTGGGTGTGAGGTTTTTAGTACCTGAAATGAAAAACAAAAAAACAGATGAAAGATGATGACTAGCTTTCTCCTCCAAGCTAAGTCAGGACGAACCCTTTCCTTGGCCCAGATTAAGTGCCCCTTCTATCCCCATGTATGGGAAATAAAGATTCATGCCCCATTCGTAACTTTTGCGACTGTGCGTGTTCAACTACTATCAACCTTTCTCAGCTTACAAGCAGCTCATAAAATAACATGCACCTACGTATTTTCGTGTCAGATCCTGAAGGTGAAATTCATGTCTCGTTCCACTTTTGATCGAAAGGCGCTTTATTACCTATATACCGGAAGTTACAAGATGGCTATCTGGCGGAGTGCTTGTGCATCTAGCAGGAGCGTCCAGTTGAGCAAGGCCATGAGTGTTTAATGTGTTTATTTACTTGCAGTTGCCATATTAGCACGAGAGAAGTCTATTGTAAGTCTCAATGTGGATATAGTTGCGCAGCAGAACAAACTGGAAGTTGCCAATCAGTGTCATTCAGTACATATATTGTGCTCCGGCATTGCCCCCTCAATACAACAACCAGACTATTGGGATGGGTCTCTCTCTCTCTCTCTCTTTCCCTCCCTGGTAATTTGAAAGCGAAGAAGGCATGTATAGGTAAGCAAGCACACCGTTGCCATTATAATCAACCATCAACTTCCATGGTCCAATTATTATTTGAGGTCTATTTTCTTGCAACTGCCAGGCCTTGAACCCACCGAGGCTCTTTTGAGGACTTTGATATGTATTCTTAAGTTTGGCTATCTAAACATATGGTTGCTTATGAACACCAAGGCCAAGCCGGAGGACAAGATGTTCGATTAATGATCCCCTCTTCTTCGAGGTAATGAGGTCTACTGGCCGCAACTTCTTGTCAAGGTTGCTTCACGATCGTGCCATGTCTAACTTGCAGCCTTCCTTTCGATGGCTCATTGTAAGTTGTTCTGTAATTCACCATATCCGTGGCGGGAACGGGCACTGCTGGGGGATAATTAGATTGGACTTTTCCAGCGACCGGTCGGTCGTATGACGGGTAAGCACCCTCAAAATTTAGGATGCTCCCCATCTGCTCCCCATATGCTCCCACTTCCCGCAAGCAAAAGGCCGAAGGCGCTTTTTTTCATTGGCCCGCGATCGAGATTCTCGTGATGCCCTTCTTTGCTTTTTTTTCCTTTCTTTTTCGCCCTGTCGCCTCTATCTTTCCAAGACAGGTAGTTGAAGTGTCTGCATGGTATGTGTGTATCTACATGTCCTGTCAGCCTCATTCCTCGAAATCATCCAATCGAAAATCATCCAATCGATAACAATGGTCAATCACTCGATCAGGACGACGACCGTGACACACAAAGACTAATGCACGCTAGCCGAGCGGACCGGTCCAGAGCGGCCACCCTGTGCAGGTGACTGGAATCACATGAACTCGGTGCTTGCTCTAGTCCTCTTGGGGTGGTTGTGACGGTGAAAAGAAGGCAGGGGGGGGTAGAAGTAGGAAGCGGACGAGGGAAAGTAAAGGGCCGAGGAATCTTTCCAAGCGTCGGATATTAAATATTGCGATATTGAACTGAGAATCCCAAAGGAGAGGGCGTGCGGGTTGGAATACAGAGATCTCCCCTCAAGATCGACATGGTTGGTTGTTGGATGATAGAAATAAACTGAAAGGAGCCACAGATTAGTCCCTATGGTCTCGGTGAAATAAAGAGAACCGAACAGACAAGGCTGAGAGGTCGGACAATGGCATCCCATCTTTCCTAGGCATAGATGTACAGTGTACAGGTACCTGTGTCCTCTTTTTAGCTCTGGAAGCCGACGTGTACGAGCGATCCCTTTCCTGGAGGGGCGCCGCCCCAGAGAGACGTTTATCGGTCGACCGGTCCGTTGGGCGGGGGGGAAATGATAATGTCTGGTGACGAGAAAGCCACAGCGCCTCTTATTTCCTGATTGGGACCTGCCAAACCCCAGGGGCCTGAACCGGTGACTGCTAACGACTAGCTTCCTTCTGTCAGGTCCCTGAGAGCGGGACAAAAGCTGGAGACGCAGGACCAAAAGTAGTAAGTGATTCACACGAGAAAAAGCAAGGCTGTTGACTTAGGGCCTCTGGGACAGGGGGTGCTGGGTGTTTCGGGTAGCCAACAACGGTTGTGATGTTGCAGGTCAGCTGGTGTGGCCGTTCATAATATCCTCCTTCCGGATATTCTTGGTGTAAATCACTTTTCAAAGGAAAGGATAAGCAATAGAAGGAGGAAAGTGTCCGGTCGGTCTCACTCTCTCGGCGGTTCCTCCCTGGCGGGATGGGATCGGTAAACGCGGGGTGTAGTTCACTTTTACTTAGACGAGTTTAGGGCGGGATTTGCAGGAAAGAGAGTTGCTGTTTGAGGGTTTGGTTAGATGTGACAAGCCACCTGTTTCCTGTTAGGGATGATCTCCATAGACCCATGTCGCGTGGACAGTGGGGTTTGTTTTCGGCCGATTTCCTCGATCCATGGTAATGGGACCCGGCTGCGAAGATCTGTAGCAGATCGTGGAAGGAGATTCCCGAAAAAGAGAGTTGCCTGTCTTGGGCCCAGCCCATTTGTTTCTTGCAAAATGCCCAGTATCTCCGCTGTGACCACGGTCGGTCGATTGCATATTCGAGATCAGATATAAGGTACTCCGTATCTTGGAGACAATTCAGCCTGAGAGGAAGGTGTTTGCAGGCTATCACTGCAACTGTCCGCCGCCAAGCCCAGCTTGAAAGATTTCGGCATTGCTTGTCTCACTTTCTGAGGGGAGGCTGCGGGCAAGCTGTGGCCTGTGACACTCCCTTCTTCAGCACGGCCGATATCGTCGAGGACGAATGGGGTAGGATCGGCGGTGTTGCGGATACGGAGGCACGGAGGATGCGCTCTGAGTGTTTGAATTGATGGGCTGACAAACGCGCGGTGTCTTGCAGTAGCGTGCAGATACTTGCCGCAATTAGCTCTGGGTGTGCACCACCTCGTCGCTATGCGTCTCCGAAACATTTTGTGAATCTTGTGTAATCTGGGTGCGACAGCTGTCCCTGCATGTCCAAATTATCCTGCTCATAGCGCGCATGCAGCCGCAGTGGCAGCAGGTTTCCTTTGGGTGTTGTGTCGGTACGACCAAAGGAGATTGTCGAGAGGAGAGATCTGCCAGGTGATAGCATCGAAAGAGATGCAGGACGGTGGAGCAAGGACCGAAGAGGATCAACCGAATCGTTGCCTAAACCGAAACTCAGCTTCATTTCTATTGGTTGCGGTGAATTAGCGTGTCCCAGCAGTGTGGTAGGGCGCTGATGTCGAACCCTGTCAGTGAGATTTCACCATTTGATTGGCTAGCACAGCTCAGCCAAACCATTCACTTGAAATTGTCTCGCGGTGCCTTGGCAATTGCTCTGGGCAGGCTTCACGACGTGTAGATGGGTAGAATATGGGTTTTGCGTGACCTGAGATACATGTCTAGCTCGTCGAGTTCAGCTGCATTGAACCAAGTTGAAGTGGACCGTAGGAGCGAGGCGGACCCATTCCATCCCCATGATGGATGGATGCCAATGGATGTCAGTTCGGTACTTATCGAGATGGATGCAACCTCAGATCTCCATCACTCAGCTAGTGTAGTATGAGCTAGTGTCGCTCGATGCAAAGCGTTGCCACTGCATGACAAATACCTGCAAACACCAGCAACCCTCTGATCCTTCCGCGCCATCTTTTTTTGATCACAGCTTTGACGTTGTGCGGCTTCCGCCTGCAGGAACTTTAGTTGGTGTTACATATCTGTATGGATGCCTGTATGTATTCATGTACATTGGTGGTAGATTGGTTCTGCTGTCCGCCATCCTATTCCCCGTGGAATTCTATGTACAGGTACCTACAAACACATTCCCTGCTCCATTTTTGCCCTTTTGCTTTTCCAATCCAAAAAAAAATCCCATGTCATATATACACATGTACATTCCATATCCAATCTCGCTAATCTTTTTTTTACTCCGTCATCGTGTGTAACATGTACCAGTCATGCTCGTATCTCTCCGCGGCCCTGCCGGGTTATGTGGACGAGGGGGGTGCGATCGTCAATATCTTGAATCCTTTCATCGATTTGGTATGTCTTGTGATGGTATAAGCCGATTTCCCTCTTCCGTTTCCCGTCGCGGGGGTCAAGCCATCGCGACGAGGCTCCCCAGCCCGGCTTCTTGTTTCCAAGTCCCTGATAGAACATAGCAAGTGCATCACCACCGTCCGGTTATCTGCCACCGTGCCGTCCGCGAGTTGGATGGGCAGCTGACCAAGGTTCCCCCCTGACTGCCTGTCGCGAGGACACTGCAGAGCCATCCTGTGTCCTCACTTGCCGAGACCATTGATAGAGACAGTAGAAGGGAAAAAACTCCGCCGTGAAGAAATGGTTCCAAACCTCAACCCCAAAGTGCGTACGATGCACGCTCCTACCACACCCGGCGAAACTCCAATTATTAGAGTAATTACGGTGATCCCCCAACTCCTTGCTGGAGCGCGTTGTACTTCATAAATAGACAACAATCAAGAAAAGAAAAGAAAAGAAAAGAAAAGAAATCGAGAATGGGTAATGAGTGCGAGACGATTGGTGGTACATGATGCCAAGATCAGGACAAGGAAGTGGCTTTCAGGAGCCAGATCCAGCGTGTATGTCTGTCAGGAAGGACCCTCATCGACGTCGCGAGCTCGAGGCGCCTTCACCGCTGCTGCCGCCGCTCGAGGCGCTTGGAGCGTCACAGAGCTCCAGGCATTCTGTGAGTACTGTATTTTCTTGTTAGTTCGAAACGAACCCAAGGCGTCAGCTTGGTGAGGTCGGCGCTTACTTTCAATGATCTGCTCTTCCCATACTCCGTACTGGTAGTCAACAAGCCCGTGGCGTTCAATATGGTCACAAAGCCTGACTAGCTCCTTGCCCATCTTCTCGAGTCCTTCCCGTGGGATCAGAGTTTGTGAACGCTGTAGCTGCTGTCCCGATTCGAGCATCTCTTTTTGGCGCTGAAACATGGCTAGCCAGGCATGGTTGAAGTCGTTCCAGAGCTTGATCCGCTCGCCGTGTAGGTTCTGGTCGTCAGACGTAAGGCCTAGAGAAAGGCAGAAACTTTTGTCAGAAACGACTCGCTGCAAGTTAAAGCACAAGAATATTTTCCAACATACCTAATTCGATCACATGCGTCAGGAGCCAATCAGAGACGTTGAGGAGGGACTCGCTGGCGCTCGCTAGAACACCGTTGCGTATGTCCTTGAAGATACCCTTGAGCGCTGTTTGGTAGGATGCGTATGCTTCGTCCAGGCCTCCCGAGGCAGTGTATTCTTCTTCCATTCTGACTTCTGCGGCCGGGGTGGTCTGGGTGGTCATCCCCCCAATCGCTCCCATGCTGCCAGTGGAATAACCATGTAAACCGGGCTGCTGATATACCTGCGGTGTGCTAGAGGTCTGCGCCTGTGCCTGCAAGGCGGATGTGGCTGCTGTGTTGGTTGGCTCGCTTGAAAAGTAAGGAGCCGTGACATCCGTCATCATCGGCAGTCCTGCAGCTTGCCGTGAAGAAAAACCCTGGCCATCGTACACGCCGGCGCTTTGCTGGCCCGCGGCCTGCTGCACATTATACATCATGGTTGGATTGTATGTTCCAGCAAAGCTCTGTGTTTGCCGCGAGTCTGGCTGGCCGTAGTCGGCCCCAGAATGATGGTAGCTCATTGCACCCTGAGGCATTGCCGTCGTCGGAAAGGCTGTTGTTGATGAATCTTGATAGTAGGTGCCGTAGCCAGTCGATCCACCCATTCCCCGAGCCGCTCCCGAGGGCGACGAGTTGAGAGAGGTAGCCTGAAACCTACTGTCCCTCTGCGTACCTGTGAAGGAGCGCCGATCCTGCCCTGCTTGCGCCTGCAACGCCGGATGGTGTTGCCGACTGTAGGTGGGCGGATCATTCTGCCTCCTCTGACCTCGTGAGTCGTCCATGCCCCTAAAATCGAAGTAACTTGCTCGCGAATCGATATAGCTCCGAGTCCACTCAATGTTCCGCTACGAGTGGAGCACGCTCACGACACGAAAAGACCGGCTTTGGAGATGATTTGCTCGTGGAGCCCAGGCCTCTTTGGCGGATCTCGATGTTGAAAAATTTCCTAATGTCCTCAAGAAGTAATGACCAGACACGGGCCAGACGGTGACGCAATGCCAATCGCTAATGACCGCCGAGGACAGGGACTTGTGAGATGTCGCAGAGGAGGCAAACAGACGGCGCAGTTCGTTCTGGCACTTCGAATTCTTTTCGTGTTACCAAGATGAGGATTCAAAGTGTCGTTGCAGGCTGCCGCGAGTGAGAGGCTGTAGATCTTGGGCGGGCCGAGTGCAACCGTGGTGTGTGCACTTTCTCGATGATGACGATAGGCGCAAAAGGTGCGATTAGATTTTCTCTCAAGTCCCCGATAGAAGAAAGGTGCCCGCCGCAAGTCCCGCACGCGGTAAGGATATGGTCCGGGCTCTTTTGCACGCGAGTGTGGAGATGGGTAAGCTTGAACCGACCTAAGCAAGAGGGATCTAGGTATCTTGTCTTGAGCCAGTCTGATTAGGGTTGTGTGGGCAGAGACTTGGTATAGCGTGGAGGGAGTAGTGGGTGTCTTGTTCCGGGGCTCAACGGCCAGGAGGAGGCGACTGGGAAGATCCTAGATGCCCAGACCTGGGAAAGACCGGAATACTGTCGAGACTTGAAGAGGCCGCTCGGCTCGAGCTCAAGTAGACTGGCCGTCTTGTGAAAGGAGCCTTGAAGAGTTTTGAGAAATGTCGCAGGTATGCTGACTCGGCCGCTCGACCAGCCCACAATGTCGACAAAGCCCTTGATGTATTTTGACTGGAGCTTGTGCTGAATCAGGTTAAGAAACAACGGGGTTTGTCTGCTTGGACCTAGATACCAGGGAAGCTTTTTGGGGAGAAAAATACTGGAAGACAGGGGACCGCGGCCTTGGGTAGCGTGTGGGGACCGGGTTCAGTTTTGTAAGAATGCTGGGTACGCTCCGTCGCTGATCGGAGTCGCGGGTCTGGTATGAAGTAACCAAAGAGCCTCAATTAACAGCAGAGACGAAGCAGACACAGGAAGAGTTGCGACAATGTCTATCCCAACTGTGCGGCAGGTTCGGTCAGGTCGCTGGTCTTCTGGATATGCCGAGCAACCTTCCGGATGCCACGACAAGCCAGCAAAAGAAAGTTTAGTATCGAAGGGGGGGGGTGTGAGTGCGGCTCGTTGTCTGGATATGGTGTACATGGGACTACAAACAAGGCAAGGTTCCTTATTAGTCCTGGTCGATCTTGGATAACATTGGAGTGCTCCACAGATTCAAACCATTTTAGTGTCAACAAAGTTACGTACCTGAGCAGATTGGTTGCTTGGCTTGGATACATATGAGGGAGGTGTGAACGGAGTATCGAAAAACAAATGTTCAGACGGACCAGGGGCCTTGAACAGGACCGAGAGATCTACACCCCCCACGTAGCAAGACGCCTCTGCGCCTCCAGGATCGGATCGTGGGCGAGACAGGGGATTGAGTGGTGGATCTTGGGAACCCGGAAGCTTGCCGGGCTGATGTGAGTCTGTGGCGCTGATTGTGGAGGAATGTCGACGACGAGTGATATCTAATGTTAGGAAAGGGGCCGGTTTTGCAATGTTTGGCAGATTTTGCTAACGAATGAAGTGGCGTCGCTGGTTCCCAAGACAGCCTCTCCAATCCCATATCATGGCTACTGAATGGCACTAATGACCCCGATTGAGCGGATAGAAACGCAAACTGGTGGCAGCCGTGTGTGCAAGTTTGCAGAACTCGGACAAGACACCTGAAGAGTTTTCAGGAAGGGAGTGCGGGATATGGGTTGGTAAAAGCGCCAAAGATGACCCATGGAGCTGTCTCGTCTCTCTATCACTGACTTTGTCACGGGCCTGTCAAATCTCTGCCAGTCAATCAGAAGCCCCCAAACCCAGCCTGGCAGCCGGTGTATGCACCGGGCTAACGGCCCAAGGTAGTGTTGAATGTTGAAACTTGTGGCCGTTTCCTTTCCACTCTTCTCTTTGGTGTCCACTTATATCTCGTTTGCCTGGGAGCTAAATCTAGCAATGCCCCCTCTTGGCTCGGTTTAGGTGGTTTATTATACTGCATGTGCGTTTCTCTGCGGATGAACTCAGGTGCCTGGGGGTGTTCGGTTGCTTGCAGGCCCGCCTGGTCGGGCCGTGCCTCGGTCTGGGGGTTTTGGCTGCTGGCCTTTGATTATCGCAGTAGAAAAAAAAAGACCCGAATACAAGACGATTGGCCGTTTGAGCCCAGAGATCCTGAAAATGCAGATGATACTCTCAGGAAGTGACCCATCGGCAAACGTGTGCTGAATTTCGAGGTTGCGGCTGGGTGCTGCTGGGCATTGATCTTACTAGCGAGTCTCCGCTTAGAAAGGAACAAAAGTTTAAATCCAACGGGCGTGCAACCTGGCATATCTAGCGGGGATCTGAGAAATGATGCCAACATCAAACAAAAAGCATCAGCAGGACACCGCCACACTCGATCAGTTTCCGTTTTCTTCTGTTTGTTTTGGTGTGAGTTCAACGAGGTTTCCAATGTTCCGTTTCCCGTCACTGTCATCAGAGATACAGCATGGAAGGATCCCATCATGGATCCATTCGCACTTCCAAGTTGCCCTGCAGCCTTTCCAGGTTCGTTCACCATCTTAATGATTCCATCCCTTGAAGGCATGTTTGTGGTGGACCCGCCTTTCCTCTGCAGTCTGGTTCAAACACCCGGAACCAATCCACACGACCCCTTTCCGCTCCGATATCTAATGCCTGCCAAGTAATCCGTTTTATTCTTCTTGGACCAAGGGAAAGGGCAGACCAAGCAATGTCTCACCCTGCCAGCCGCCACTAGAAGATAAAAATGGATAGGGAAAAAGGGAGGGGAAAAAAGGGAATTTTTTTTTTCGCTGGAGATCGGAACCAAGAGCACGAATCAAGCACCGAGCAGCCCTTGGCTAGCAGCCGCCGCAGCAACACACGACTTCGCTCGGGGCAAAACAATGATGGGCCCGCCCGTCATCACATACTGTCTGCCGACGTCAGTCAAAGTGCAACCCAAAATCTCAACGGTACTGTACATGTATCCACAGAAAAATCATGTACCATTCGGACACCAGCAAAAACAAAACCGTTGGTGTTTAGGCCCGGCCAATGCCCCAGTTGACGACCAGCGGCTTGAAAAGTGTGGAAATCTCAAACCCGCCCATTGGATCACACTACTGTCTGAGCGTTGAAAATTTCGTCCCACCAGAACCGTCCACCCCTTTCTCGCATGGCGGGCATGGGTGCGACCGCAGCAGATTCAAATCAGCACCCACACACCACAAAGCCGACCTTGCGTGAGAGCGGAGATACAGCCGGCATTTGGGTGGCCACTGAAAGGTACAGGTACGCCGTGCATTTAGGTTTAGTATCGCTGTTATGATGAAGGAGGGTTGCTCGATGATCCTAGATCCATGTCGTCGACTTAAAGCTACCCAGGGGAAATCGAGAATGTCGTCAAACAGAGGACCAGAGCTGCGAGGTAGATCCCTGTCCGTGCTGCGTTGGCTGCGCTGTATCTGACCGGGGGTTTGGCTCAACCCTAGAGTTACCCAATCATAGACCTGGATTTGAGGGCTTCTGGAACCATTTGCCGAGGCCGAGGAATGTACTGCTACCTTGAGAAGGTCGGGATAGCTGCGCGTGTTGTTGGCTAACACGCATGAGACAGAGTCTCTGGTACTTGAGATGACGGTGCATTGCATCAATCGGGGACAAGTACCTGTACGACCGTGATTTCACGCAGTTGCTCCCAATGGGGGCCGCCCGCGGTTGCCTTTTTGGCGCGGATATGCCTCGCATCTCACCCGACTTCCCTGGCTGCACTTGGCCTGCAATTCAACGGCATCCCGCTACTTACAACCAGGACAAGTGTATGGTGGTTTGAGATGTGAAAAGGGAAGGAAAAGACTCCGACCACTGGACATCCGCTCGGCCGTGGGAAGGGGAAGATAGCCGTCAACGCTTGCCGACCTGGCCACCGAGGCACCCTGTTCATGACCCCTCCAAACTTGATGCGGGAATAGCTACAGAAATCCTCTCGGTCTGCCCGCCTCACCTAACGCACATCCACCGCACCCCACCCATTCGAGACAAGATCATTGCCTGGAGCGTGACTCGGCCAATCTCGCAAGCCTCGGAGTCTTGTTGACGGTTTTCGGCTCATGAGGCATCGGCGAGCACACAAACCCCTTTGGGCTTGCTCAATGAATGGAGTTTTGCACGTCGAAACATGCACCAAGTCTGTCATTATGCTGTAATTAGCATCCAGGGAATAGGCCTGCACCCGGCTCTGCAGCAAGACACCGCGCCGACATAATCAACGAGGTCGCCGATCTCAGCCTTCCAAAGGCCGAACGATTTAATAGATCGTCTAGACTAAGGCTGTCGGGTACCTTTAATCAGGAACGTTGTGCAAACCGGTGTTCTAACTCGAATATTCCCGGTGGCCGTAATGAGAGGGTGTTTCGATCAGCTCAATAGCGCGCATCTCAAACCTCACTTTCAGCTCTGATAACTAGTCACGAATACGAGAGACACTCGATATGAGAGGATGTGAGCATCTCTAAGTCAACAGAATGACCGAGGTTTCGCCATTATTTTGCTCCTTCAGCTCAGATGTCCCCTGCGCGACTGCCACATTCTGTCATGGGGTCCGGGACCCGGATGACTGGCCGCTACCTACAAATGGGTATTGGGGGACTAAATTCCCAAATCTGTCGTTCGGTAAATGGGCATTGTGGCAACGGCTTCCGCGCTTTGACAGACCAATTCGGAGGTTATTCGGAACGCGGCAATTCTATTTAACTGACACCTATCCGTAGTCTGGAAGTCCTTTTCTGGAAGCTTTGTGTGACCAACCACCAATGAGGTAGCGAACAACGATTATCCCTTGTTCTTTAACAGCTCTGCAAGTCAATGGGCGTTCCAGACTGCATATGCAGTGGGAGCCGTTGCCCAGGCAGATTGAGACGGCTAGACATAAAAACGGGGCTTGAAAATGTGGCAACGATAAGGGTGCTAGAATTGCGATACCATCAAAATGACCATGGACAATATATCTGGATTTGGAAATCATGGAAATGGGTAGGCTGTGGTGGGTAAAACTCTTACCAAACATTTGCCCCCATCTAGGAGCTACCATCTTGGCAAGCTTTCCCGCTCTCGCGGATGGGTTCTGCACGCCAGGGTTGTGACAGCGGATCGCAGTGTATGCGCCTCCATGACAAGCCAGTAGTTATTTGCGGCTCGTGGCCCATGGCCCGGTTTCAAGCGAAAAAGGGCTGGGGATGCTCAGATGTAGAACTAGGGTTGGGTTCGTTTGAATAACATGAGGGCTATCTGTTCCACCAGAAAAAAGAGATGGGCGTGGACGGCAATTCCGTGTTTGGATCCGCCTCCATCACATCCGTTTCCTTCCGCCAGAGCAAAGCCGTCAGATTTAAATCGCGGCACCAGCCCATGAACTGCTCTGACCAGAAGCTGTTAATCCATCCGCTACCATTGATTCGGCAGCGGCTTGTCATGTCCATCTGCCCACATATTGTTTCCATCAGCACTTGTGATCCAAGATCATTATGCCGTCTGGACTACTTTCGCAGTTCTTGCCAACGACTTGGGGCCGCCACCTGGGAACAACTAGGCTACAGGTCGGAGGAAGGCTCCAATGCGTTGTATTGTATTGTGCAGTTGGTATATGACGTCTGTGCAAATCAACTGGTGACCGGCGTCTATGATTGGTGGCTTGGTTGTTACAGAAATATGGCTTACATTGAGGGAAAATAAGGGGTAATATAACCTCCAGGACCCGTCGTTCATGCGAGACTCGAAGCCGCTCAACGCTCTCCTGGGCTGAACTATCTCTTGACCCATGTAGGTCCCTTTCTCGCCTTCACGCGGCCGTGTTTCTTTCTCTCCACTCTTCTTGGGTCGCGTGTCACACAGCCGGCTAAGCAAGAAATTGGTCAGCAAAGTCGTTGTAAGTATGGACTGAAGCCAAGCGTGGCAGCACTTGCCTCTACGTAATGCAGGCTTCAAAGCTGGCTCATGAGCCATCAAGGCCTTTGCGATGGCCAATGTGAGCGCCTCAGCCTGTCCAGTAGTGCCACCTCCCTCGACCGTCGCCCAAACGTTATATTTGTCCAAGCGCCCAGTTGCGTGTAGAGCCCAGACTGCGCTCTCTCTGTCATGAACCCGTCCAAAGTAGTCAACCAAAGTCTTGCCATTGATCAGAACCTCGCCATTGCCCTCAACAAGGAAAGCCCGGGCCGTCGAAGCCTTTCTCCTGCCGTTTCCAATTGTACGCCCGAACTTGTCAACGGCCGCCGCTGTCTGCTCGCTTTGGAAAGCCTGGATGGAGCGCGTAAAGTCTGACAGTGCATCCTTGACTACCTGAGGCTTCAATTTGGGGTGAATCTGATGCAACCGCTTGACGATGTCAAGACACTTGACATACTCGGACGCTTTGACGGGCTCGCCGACGTTACGTCTAAAGTCGTTCAAGGACTTCCACACGGTTCGCTCGGCCTCGCTGTATGGTATGATTGGGAGGTTCTCGTAGGTCTTTAGCAGCTTCTCAAGGGCAAGGTATTTGTCGTTAAACCTCGCAGTGCGTGCGAAGTAAGAAGCCGAGATCGGTATGGCACGGGCGTATTTGACATCTAGACCGCCAGGTGGAATCATTGGGACCCTTGCCTCAAGAGCAGCGAAGTCGATTTCGGGGGCAGCTCGAACTGGCTCGAGT
This sequence comes from Cladorrhinum sp. PSN332, assembly GCA_033297175.1. Taxonomy (NCBI): domain Eukaryota; kingdom Fungi; phylum Ascomycota; class Sordariomycetes; order Sordariales; family Podosporaceae; genus Cladorrhinum; species Cladorrhinum sp. PSN332. The sequence continues at coordinate 623,139 of MU858813.1, read as the reverse complement.
CCGGACGACAACGACCAGGTGGACTCGGTGGACAGACACCTCCTACCATTGACGGCTGTGATGGACTCGCTTAGGTGGAAAGATTGAAGTCGGTGCTCGAGGAACCGTAGGGCCGACGAAAGGCCATGTCGTGATGATGGTAATGCCATTATTGTGTGAGTTTGTCTCCCATCACCGTCGCGTCGCGCAACGGGGAGGAGTCGATATCGGCCTGGCGGGAGCTGGGTTAAGCACGGAACATCTCACAATTTTTCCACCCACCACCCGCCCGCCTTGCTCCCTGCGGCGGCTGCCAAGACCTGGGCCCGTCCTTAAAAATGTGGGAGCTCAGACCACATAGCGCACCCGTCGTCCTTCTCGAAATGGCACCTGTGGCCTGCCAGAACTGGCTTAGCAAAACCAACACCCCACCAAAGAGAATTACCCCGCCAGATAAATTTTGCCATCCCCCTTCGCACATTGTCGACGGCTTTCTTTTGTGACTCCCCCTCCCAACCCTTCTCCCCCGTCTCCGAGCAATCCATCACTGCAAGCAAGATGTCGTTCGGCAAGCTCTACACCTACGCTGTAAGTTGCATTTTTCGGTCGTTTTGATGACCATTTTTTTCGCCTGATGCATATTCATTTGCTAACGTTGTCTGGTGGCTCAGGGCAACCCCCGCAGCACGGCCATCCGCGCCGTTGCGAAGGCCAACGGCCTCGATCTCGAGGAAGTCGAGACTACCCCTTCCCAGCCTACCGCCGAGTTCACCAAGGCCAACCCCCTCAACAAGGTTCCCGCCTTTGTTGGTGCTGATGGGTTCGTCCTCACCGAGTCGATTGCTATTGCCATCTACGGTACGTGGCATCAAACCCCCCTTGTCATTCAGGTGTCAATCGATTTTGCCCCGCTTTCCTCAAACCGCCTCCCCCTTCCGAGTCCTCCCTAAATATCAATATGATGATCTAGACATTTTTGTAACAGTTATCCCTGGCTGAATAACCGTGTTGATTTCGTTCTAACTTCTGATTGATACTTGTCGTTTTCCTTGTTGCACATGTCTTATTGTTGCCCCAAGGCATCGGACTAACAAAGATGAACAGTCGCCTCCCAGAACGAGAAGACCACCCTTCTCGGCAAGACCAAGCAGGAGTATGTCAAACACAACCAACGCTCGTCAATGATTCTCGATCAGCTTGCTAACCCGGCGCTTCTAGCTATGCTTCCATTCTGAAGTGGATGTCCTTCTTCAACTCCGAGGTTCTCCCCAAGCTCGGCAACTGGTTCCGCCCTCTCCTCGGCAAGGACTCCTACAACAAGAAGGCTGTTGATGAGGCTGAGAAGGCCGCCAACGCTGTCATCGCTGTTGTCGAGGCCCACCTTGCCAACAACACCTACCTCGTCGGTGAGCGCATCACTCTTGCCGATCTCTTCGCCGTTGGTCTCATTGCCAGGGGCTTCGAGTTCTTCTTCGGCAAGCAGTGGCAGGAGACGAGCCCCAACGTTACCCGTTGGTACTCTACCGTCTACAACCAGCCCATCTATTCCGCTGTTGTTCCCGAGTTCTCTCTCCTTGCTGAGCCCAAGTTGAAGAACGTTGCCCCCAAGAAGCCCGAGCAGCCCAAGAAGGAGGCCGCCCCCAAGCCTGCCCCTGCCCCCGCTGCTGCTGCTGAGGAGCCCGCTGAGGCCCCTAGACCCAAGCACCCCCTTGAGGCCCTCCCCAAGGCTACCTTCCCTCTTGACGAGTGGAAGCGCCAGTACTCCAACTCCGAGACCCCTTTGGCTCTCAAGTGGTTCTGGGAGAACGTTCCCTTCACCGAGTACTCCATCTGGAAGTGCCGCTACAAGTACAACGATGAGTTGACCATGACTTTCATGTCCAACAACCTCATCGGTGGCTTCAACAACCGCCTCGAGGCTTCCCGCAAGTACCTCTTCGGCTCCGCCTCCGTCTATGGCGCCAACAATGACTCCATCATTGAGGGTGCTTTCGTCATCCGTGGTGATGAGTACTTGCCCGTATTTGACGTCGCTCCCGATTATGAGAGCTACGAGTTCACCAAGCTCGACCCCACCAACGAGGCCGACCGTGCCTTCGTCGAGGCCCAGTGGTCGTGGGACAAGCCTGCCGTTGAGAACGGCAAGGAGTACCCCCACGTCTGCGGCAAGGTTTTTAAATAAATCAATAAAAATAACGCATTCCCAGCCTGCAGGGGCGATGTGCTAGACTATGGGACATGACTGATGAATGGATTGGACGGGAAATTACGGGACGGGTTCTGAGCCCATTGGTTCATGTTCATGTGTGCTTTTGATATCACTCTATAGTCAAGTCGAGTATCTTGAGATGGGCCGACAGAAAAAAAGACAATAGACACTTGCTGCTGCGTCCGGGGATGGATCTGGTTAATGAATGTTGAAGTACCGCAGCTGCAGCAATAGAAAGTGAATGCAGTTGATGGTGTATCTCAGTTGTAGTTTAGTTCATGTTACAAGTTGTCTCTCGCTTGGTGACTTGTTACTGCATATGTTGCCGCAAACCCCGAGGTCTTCTGGATTTGTTCAATCTGTGGATTTTATCTTCTGCTATGCGCCGTGGCTCCCGCCGAATTTGAACTTTGAGTGGCTTTGCTGACTGATTTCTACCAAACAACAACACAGTTGGTATTGCGCTATGGCCGTTTGCAAATACTTGGTTGGTCTACACGTTGATTCTCTTGGCACCATCCTTTTCTTGCCGTTCTTCTATTTACTTCGCCGACTCCCCAGAAGGAGATAGCAGGAAGGGAAAACTCCCTAGAGCCCCATCTGCTGACCTCCATCCTGATCACCGCGATACTCAGCCTGAGCCCTCAACTGCTCATCATGAACATCGAACGGCCACGACCTGATGTAACAGCTCACATCATTCTGCATTGCCAACCTGTTAAGGTATTCATGCACCATGGGGAGCACGGGCAAATCCTCCTTTACGACAGCAGCGGCCGAGCCATCGCCCGCCGCACTGTTGTCGCTGTTTCCTTCCACCACTGCATCACCTCCTGTAAACTCTGGCAAAGTGATACAGTTGAACGGCTCGCTGCGCGCCTTTTCGGCGCTGTCATCGATGAGAACGGTGTTTCCCATGTCCCACGATTTCCCGTCGTTGCCGGGGTAGGAAGCAGCAATGGTGCGATCCTCCCATATTTTTGTCAGGCGTTTGTATACCTGCACTTTGGCGTTGTAATCCTCTTTTGTGAGGTTGAACTTGTCCCGGCCCCAGATTGCCACGACCCGGGATTGTTGTTCCTTGGTCAGGAGGACATCGCACATCTTTTTGACGTTTTCTGGACGGGCGGAGGACCAGATCACTACGGTGAACGTGTTGATTACGTACGTCAAAAACTCGGCGGCGAAGGGGCGAGAGACGAAGGTGTGGGAGTTTTTCTTTTTGGGGCGGTAGAGGAGGGTCCCGTTTAGGTCGAGGACGACCAGTAAGGGGCGGACTGTTGGGGAGAGCCCGGGTGCGGACGAGGAATGAAGCATGTAGTAATCTGTGGGCTCTGGGATACCGCCTGATTTCCAGGAAGGGGGTTGATTGGGCCTGGAGACTGGCTGAACTTTTGGTTGGTTGTTGTTATTGTTGTTGTCGTTGCCCTTGTTCTTCTTCTTCTTCTTGCCTTTACCGCCTTTACCACCGCCACCGCCGTTGTTGTCGTTGTTGTTATTGTTATTAGGGGCCGGCGGTGGTACTGGGGGTTGTTGGGAATCTAGAGGTTGGTGCGGGATGTTATTCGGATAAGGGACAGGATATCCAAGGGCGCTCAGGGGTGGCGGTGGCGGTGCGGAGCTGTTCGGAAAAAACATGCCCTGGCCTTGGTCAGGCAAAGCGGGTTGGCCATAGTAACCTCCTGACATTCCCATTTGGCCGTGGGAGGCCGGTGGAGGATAGTATCCAGCTTGTTGTTGACTGTACTGAGGGAATGGTTGTTGTTGCTGTTGTTGTTGGTATTGTTGGTATTGTTGGTATTGTTGGTATTGGTCAAAGCCATATCCGCCTGGGACAGCAGCTTGTTGCTGCTGCTGCTGTTTCTGCTGTTGTATGTAGTCCTCGCCATATTGATAGCGCTTCGGAGTTTTCTCTAGTCTGTTAATCTCCTTGACCTCTTTCATGGCTTCTTCTTGTGCCTGTTTCTGATTCTTCTTCAGCCTTGGAGGAACGTATTTCTTAGACTGTTGCTGTTGTCCGCTAGATGGCTGCCCAGGTGCCTGCCCCGTTCCCCACATCGGGTTGAACGGCGAGGCATTCGGATTGAAACCATAAGGATAGCCGCCACCTCCATATCCATTCAATTGCGGGTTGTTAGCCATCGTGTTTAACTCTGGCTTCGCAGGTCGCTCGTTGAAGGAATCGACAGCAAACCTTTTCAACAATAGCGACCCAGCCAACTTGTTGTAATCTGTGATGATTGTTAGCGCCAAGATAAATAAAGGCTAGGAATTGGCTTTCTTACTACAAGATGTATTATATGATCTAGTTGGCTGTGGTTGTGGTGGTGTGTAGGAGGGTTGTGGTCGGCCGTTTTCCCCACTGAACCGACTCTCGTAAGAGCCTAGTACCCGACTGCTACTGGAGTGAAAATAGACGTGATTTGACTTCAAAGTTTGCAGTTGCCGGCTCGGCTGAAGTAAAGAAAGAAATAATCGCCCGCGCGCCACGGACGAAATAGTTATCGAGGTCGGTCGGCTTTGTAGTAGCAACACACGACACAAGCCTGTTGTGAAGGGGGTGGCAATCGATATCGAATGTGGGCTACCCATAAATTCTGATTGAAAAACAGAAACGGGTTGTTACAGATGGAAGGAACAAGTTGATACCGTTACCCAGCTCCCACTCGTGCTGTCCTTCAGACGATTTTAGTCTCACGAGGCCTCAACACCCACAAAACCCTTTTATTGTAGCCTTGATCCAGAGAAGCAGTGCCTGAGAAAACGGTTATCGGATATACCACAGTAACGATTCCTTATCGGCCTTATTTTTCCAACTGAAAAAAGCAGTCTGATCTGTGATTGGTTGAGTCACGTGAGAGTATTCTTGGCAGAGATCTGGTCCCCGCCTCTCTCTCTCCTTCACCTCTCCTACGTGCCTACAGCCGTCTGGTCTAATATCTCACATGCTGGGGGGACTTGACAAATGCTGGCTTGTGGCATGAGATGATGTCTGAATCCACAGGTCTGACTGTTCATCCGATTGTAAACCTCATGCTCGAGCGTCAATGTATCTTGACTTCTTACTCTACTCCGTTCACCCGAGAAAGGGATACCATGTACCGCTACATAGGTCTATGATATCGAATATCACTTATATAGTTCTTATACGTTTCTCTATTCCGTCTGTTCCATCTATTTTGTGCGTACCATGGCATCGGCTCCGGGCCACGGAAGCCCCTGATCGACGCCATGCATGCATGACATTCAAGAACGGGAACCACAAAAAGGACAAGCCAGGTTTGTACTTCTTGTATCACATGCTAAGTCTTGTCAAACTAATATGTTAACAATAATAACAACAAAGATGGTGTTGTCGTTTCACGGCAACCCTCTTTTCCGCGTTAGGCGAATTTCCCCAGTGTTGGACTTCAAGTGGCTCGCTTGTCGAACTTGAAGCAAATACCATGCTGAAGGTCCATGTGGTTCTCAAGGGATCTCGGTTCCTTTTCATGATGGTAAATAATTTCTTATAGATGGGGTCGATCTAGCACTGGATCATACTTTCGGTGACGGATGCATTCGACCCCAAGGAGGAACACATAAAACATGCTTCTCAAACCAACAAGACCCAGAGCGGATAATTGGCACTGACAAGAATAACACCACAGAAACAAAGCATTAGCCACAGTACTTTCATCGTAAAAGTACTGATAAAGGAAGCCGGTATCGAGAACTCTGAAGACAAGATGCTCCCACGGTTCGAAAAAGACTTGAGACAAGGTGCCATTAATCTGACGGTTCTCAGTCGTCTCTGCACGGTGAGCGAAGCCACACCCTTCCTTGACGGCAAGCCCCTGAGCGCATACCTAAAAGACCCCCATGTGTTTTTTTTTACCCCTATTGTTTACATCATCAATACTTTGATGTCTCGGCGCCGCAGCAACGACATCTCCTGAATCATCATATATTAGCAAGAAACATATACAATACGCACACCTCGAGCGTTTGTTTGCGGGAACGCTTCAAATATTCAGAGAGGCCTACTATTCTTGGAAAAGTCTGTGTACTCTCAGCAGGACCTATTTATTTCCAAATCCGGCCCGCGTACTGAACAGAAGGTCACCCGCCAACAACCGCTCCAGGGGCGTAATATACTTGCACAAGGCAGCCATTGGCTCAGTAGTATCTGGACATTGCTTGATATTTATCGGGATGCTGTGGTGATAAAACACAGCCACGTTCTCGTCCCCGTAATTGCTCAAGACACACGATCTCAAGGTTGGCCGTGTGACCATGCATTAAACCCTTTCTGCCTCAGCACTCGAAAGGAGTAGGGATTTGACACGATTGAGTCTCTTTCTTTCTAGGCAACTACGATTCTGTAAGGTCCTCCAATACTGAATGCCGACGCTGTTCCTGGCCGGTTCGTGGAAGTTGAATCGATTCACAACTGCTCACGAGTCCCGAGATGCTGTAACTGTATCGATGGCATGATTCTTAAAAATCCTCGGCAGGATTTTCCTAATGTTATTGCTGAATCTGACGCCTGACGGTGCTTCTGGTATCCCTGTTACAACTTCTGCACCTGCATTTGCCGCATAAGTTCGACCCTTTGTTGCTCCGGCCCTGTGCACGCCATATTTCAGGGCAGCCAACCGCAAGTGCTTCCTATCGTCCAGAATTGGTGTCAGATTTAGACCTGCAAGAATTAGGCACGGCCGCGCTGCGCTGCGTTGCGGGTGCGGCACTGTTTGTTCTTGTCCATGTAAGTATATACACGGGAAGGGGTCCCTAATTTGCCAGAAACAAAGCCAATCGCGACCTGATGGTTAAATCATTGAAGAAAGTTGCTCTTATGTTGCTCGTCATATTAATTATTTTTGAATACTAATTCTGCTTTCCGCCACGGCCCCATCATCATCATCATCAAGTATGCTATAAGGTCCTGTTTTTGTCCCTTGTTTGCCCCTGGCAAAATGAAGAGCTATCTAAGCGGGTGCCCCCTACCGACAATATGCCTTGGTATCCCACGTGGTAAATATGATCAAAACAAAACCCCGAGCGCCACGAACGCCCACGATAAAAAGACAAGAAAGGAAGGTTATGTGCAAAGGGTTGAAGAAAAGGCGCAATGTGTTTCCTCCTCTCATTATAGGTACAATCTGCTCTCGTTCATCAAGTTCTCAGTCCTGGTTATGAGGCATAGAACCAGTACCTATCATTCTTGTTAGTCTCTGTGTTTGTACATGATGGGAAGCCTGTCCAGGATAGAACTCACTGAGTAGAGTACTGAATCTCGAAGCTGGCAGGCTGTCCCTGGCAGGTAGCGGGAGGGCTGCCACCAACAGTCTCGAGTCTGTACACCTCCTGAAGACCACCAGTCGCGCCGGGCTTGGCAGAAAGCTTAAGCCATGACACGGCAGCCTCACCCTTCTGGCCCGTTTGCGCACCAGCGGGGGCGGGGATGCTGGCGTTCTTGCCGGCTGGGATCTCGCCAAGCTTCCATTGGGAAGAAACATCAAGGTTGAAGAATGGGGTAGTGGGGTTGGTGAAGGTGTGGATGCCGCTCACTCCGAGGTTGGTTGGGGCCAGTCTGTTCATGGCCTCGCTATCGGAAAGATCGAATTGGAGGGCGGCACGAGTCATCATCCGGAGGACATCGGGAAACGTTGCTGTCACGCATGAGGCGTTGAACAGAGTAGCGACCGCGCCATTGGCTACTGGAATAGCAGTGGAGTTGCTGAGGTCGCAGGTGTAGTTTTGGGTGCCGCGGCCGATGGCGACATGCTTCAGATAGAGGCCGGGCGAGGGTGGAGGGAGAGCGGCAGCTTCTATTTCTTGGGTTAGTATGCTTCGCTTATGGTTGAGCAATAGATACCTAGTGGGTGATTCTCTTACCTGCTGGGAGAGAAACCTTGGAGAGGTCACAGATGGGTGCGGCGCCAAATGCCTTTGATTGCTGAACCTTGCTGGCTAGGAGGTTGAAGTATTGGGAGACGATGCCGACATTCTTAGATGCGTCTGATGATACTTTGGGGAAGGCAGGGGCAGCCGAGACGAAGACGCCGAGCGCCGATGCCAGGAGTAGTGAGGCGTGCATTGTTGTGTGTGGAGTATGAGTGGTGTATGGGTGTGTGAGGAGAGGGTGATGGAAGGAGGATGAAAAGAAACCCTTGACAGAAAACTCAAAAGAATATGACAGGAAACAGATATGAAATATTGAGATAGGAAGAAACGGTTGAAGATGCTAATAGTTCTATCGACGCCATCATTGGGGAGGTCAGGCAAGGCTATATAGAGACAAGTCAAAAAGAAACAGGGTCGGCCAGCCGCCTCAACCGCCTGGCGCCACCCCTGTGGGGTTGCATTTGCAAAGAAACAATCGAATATACACAAACGTCCCTAGTGCCGGTGGGCAGCCGCCGGGAACCCAGCATTGGCGGCGGGAAGGTCTGCTTTCTTGAAGCTGAGTGGTTGATGAGGATCGACATGGACATTGGAGGGGTTGTCCTGACCCCTGCCTGTTGAACCTGGACAACGGCTCGCAAGCGCCGCGGCCGAGCGTTTCGATCCGACCCTGTCGTTTCTTTTCTGCGTTGACACCCGCCATCATGGGGTGTATGAGCTATGTAGCTTCACAACGGAAGAGATCATCAAGACTGCCTCAGACAGTTGAAGTTGATGATAGCTCCTTCCCGACTAGTGGTCTGAAAGATGGTAAAGCTCTACTGTTAGTGCACTCTATTTGATTATACAAAATTCATCCCCTCGACTACCCTCTCTAACAGACGTTTCTGGATAATGTCGCGGTCTCTTCCGACTTTTCTTTTGCTGTTAGAGAGGCTAGTAGAGAGGATCGTTTTAGCATACGAAAAATAGAGTTCACTAACAGACAAGAGCTGGCTACACTTCTGGCAGTCAGCTGCCCTTCTTCTCTCAACGCGACACCTGCCTTCAAGTAATGGACCATAGATACACTCGCTCGCTTGCTGGTTCTGCTTGAAGATTTCTCATGGTCAACCTTGGAGAGGGGTGTTCCTATCAACCCCAGCTTCCAAGATGCAGGAAATCAATAAACTGGGCAAATTTGTCGCCTGCCTCTTCCCGGCAGTTCAATTTAACCCACATTCTTTGGCGCTCTCATTGGCCAACACTGCGGAGAAGTCTATTTTTGCCCACATTCTTTGACGCGTGCTACCCATGCATTTAACCCACTCATCATCGAGTTTGAAGCCTTTAACCGCCGACTTTGATTTGCCTGCCATTATCGTCTTCTGAGGTTGTATACGGAAGGTCGGCTATCCATATTGCAACTCTTACATCTCATAATCTAGATCTGGATTTTTTGCCGCGTCTAAATGGTGCTGTTGCATTCTCATCTCCAACAGCGCCAACGTCGTTTATTTTGCAACCGAAAACTGAGGGCGATGACGACCACTGCCTTTGGTGTACAGCGGAAAGTCATACATCCGTTCTTTTTGTGGTGGTTTCTTTCGTTAAGTCAGTAGTCATCATCATGATGAGCGAGGTGCTTATGAGGCAACTCATATTTTGGACAACTTGAGCACTCAAAAAAAGAACTGCTGCCAACAATCCCAAGATGGGAATCCCAAATCTCATAATGAATGAAGCGCTCACCGAGATTCTTCCAAGACCCCTAGCCGCGAATAAAAGGCTTGGCCTGTTTAGACAACTTGGCAAAAATCCCACAAGCGGTCTTCTCTCGGACTTCTGCTTCCTTTTCTTCACTCTGTTTCGCTATTTCCACTTTTTCCTTTTCCACATTCCACATGGAAGTCCGTTCCGAGTTTCCTGGTCTCTTTCCGCGACCTGACCCACAGCGGGCCACATATCGTAGGCCATGATCGAATCCCGTGTCCGCAGTTCCATCCACTGCCGGGTGCGTAAACGCTGGCCGCTTGATGTGGCCTTGGTGGCGCCTGGAAAACGAAATTTTGTGGAGAGGGACGGGACTTGAATTGCGTACTGCGTATGTAAGTGGTGTTGTATTCCCACACACACTTCTTTGGGGCAAGCTGAGCGTAATTCTGCTTGATTGGCCTGGGATGCCTTCTGGTTGCCGCTGGAAAGTTGAGAACATTGGATATTGCGTACACAAAACCTGAAAACCATGCAGGCGGGATGCAACTGCAGGTGACGAAAAGACAAAATCAGGAAAAAAAGAAAAGAAAAAAAAAAAGAAAAAAAAAAAAAAGAAGAAGAAGAAGAAGAAGAAGAAGAAGAAGAAGAAGAAGAAGAAGAAGAAGAAGAAGAAGAAGAAGAAGAAGAAGAAGAAGAAGAAGAAGAAGGTGTGTAAGAAGATCACGGGGATCATTTGAACCTGTCCGTCTTCTCTGATCTGGGAAGGGGGGACTGATGGTTGACGATGATCTCCTCAACAACCTACAAAATATATCTCTAACACACAATCATGATGATCATTTTGACTGACCTCTAGCTAATTCCCGGACAAACCATAATAAAACATCCCGTTTCTCCTCCAATACGCCTGGGCGCCACGCGGAAGAAATCCAACAAACAATCGTCCATGCAGCCAGGAACGGCGGCCAGACACTTGCATGGCCAATTTAGTGACCTCTTTCATTTTCCCTTTGATCACAACCGCCCGCCCAGACAATATTCTCTGAGCCACGCATACGTTTCCCATTAGGTTTCTCTTGTTCTTCAAGCCGTCTATGATACAACAGACCGAATCACTCAGCTTCGAGGGTTTCTTCCCACCAACATCACGTACATGTACATACACGTATTACACATAAAGAGAGATGACGAAGAACAACCAGGACACACTCACTCACTTACTTACTCTCACATGTAGAAAGTACACGTCTCCATCCCGTCATCCATGATACAATCACCCACTAAACCCTTCCTCACTCCATTTACTCCCTTCAGCCCTGGCAGCAGCATCGGCTACCTCCTTGACACCCCTCGCCATCGCCCCAGCCCCCGAGGTAATAACTACATGCTTCTCCGCATCCGTACTGCCCATCCAAAACAGCGAGAAAAAGACCAACAAGTGCAGCGCAAGGCAGTACAGCGCAAACAGATTCCTGCTCGTCCTGCTAGCCAGCACCATCCTTGTCACCGAATACACCACCCTCTCGGGAAGACTCATTCGCTTGTAAGCCCTCGCCGACTCCCTCCCCCTGAACGCCGCAAATGGCGAGATGTTTGACTCGTACGCTTTGCGGTACCTGTCCAGCGCAATCCCGGGACTAGCAGGCCCGCCAATATTCACAGCACTAGGGTTAGGATTACTAGTCCCAGCCGCGTACGCCGATGACGACGACGTCATCGCTCCCCCAGAAGGAGTCGGCCCACCTGCCCGGTTGTAAGTAGAAACATAGCGAGTCTTTTCGTAGAGATTCAGGTTATCCCGCTGTAGGGCGGCAACTTCCTGTCGCAGCTGTGACACAGTACGGTGGGAGTCAGAAAGCTCCTGCTCTAGGTGAGCATTCCGCTTCTTGAAGCGGTCACGCTGGGCCGTGATCATTGGCAAGATGCCCGAGCCGCCGCCCATTGGTCGGTCTTCAAACCCGCCATCACGCGGGTTAAAACCGCTGATGATGGATGATGTGGGGGACGTCCTGCCGCCTGGTCTTCGGCCGGGCGCAACAGACGGTGCGAACCGGCTGACGTAGGTCCCTGCAACAGAAGCCCCCGAGGGAAAGGCATTTGGTGTCTCGGCTTGAACGTTGGAGAGTTCATTTTCCAGTTTCTCATTAAGGTTCTGAGACTTTTCAAGCTCGGCATTGGTTCGCGAGAGCTCCTCCTGAAGGTTTTGCAACCTGGTCTGGAGGTCCTGATGCGACACACGCAAGATAGTCAGCTCGTCACTTAGCTTCTTGTTGCGGGCCAACAAAAGCTGTTCAAGGGTATCGCCCTTGTTCGTAACTATGCCGCCGCCGCTCTCGTCAAGGGCCACATCCCGCGCCTCGTCGTCGTCGCCTGTCGAGAATTCGATGCTCTTCAGCACCTCAAGTTCCTGCTTGACGTCTTCGTAGTCGCTCCACTTTTGTACCTTGGACTTGAGGCTGTCCCGCTCCTCTTTAAGCAGGCCTACCTCCCTTTCCAGCCCACGAAGCTTTGAATCAAGAGATCTCTTGAGGCCTTCCTTCTCCACCCTAGCAGCATCAAGTTTGCGGATCAGAGAGGAATTCTCGGATCTCACCCGCAGGAAGCCAGGATCGTCTTCCAAGGAAGTCTCGTTGTGAGCAGGTACCTGTGATTTAGCTTGAGCCAATTCTAGACGCAACTGCTCATTACGAGCTTCAACCTCGGCAAGTCGTGCGCTCGTGCGTTCTAGGTCCGAGTGCACCATTTCCAGCTCGGCACTTGTAACGTGTCCTCGTTGACCCTCTTCGCTACCATCGTCCTTGCCCAATCGCTGGTTGACTTCGTAGCTGGCCTTGATCTCGTTGAGCAAGCGGTCCTGGTTTTCGATCTTGTCCTCCAAGCCCTTCTCCTTGGCTGCCCAGTTGTCCTGCTTCTCCTCCAACACAGCGGTCCAAGACTTCTCGACTTCCTTCACTTTGCTTTCAAGATTATCCTCTAGACCCTTCCTCGTGTCGCGTTCAGTTTGTAATTTTGATTCCGTATCTTCGAGTTGGGTTGTTAAGCGTCGCACTGTTTCTTGCAAATGCTGGTTCTCCTTGCTGAGTTTTGGGAGAGTGTCTTCGGACACGAGCATCGAATCCACCGAAGCTTCGAGTAATGGATACGGATCGGGCGCTTCGGAAAGGGAGGTGTAAGCTTGTAAGAAGGCCGAGTTGACGGACTTGGAGTGGTTCGTCAGGAGGTCGATGAAGGTTTGGTAGGCTGTTCAGGTATTAGTGACAATGAGCTTCCGGAAGTTGGCGAAATGCTCACCCTTGAGCAGGCCTTTCATCTCGGAGAGTTTGCCGGCATCATCCAACTTTCGAAAGTCTTTTGTTTTCTGCGCAAGGTCCTTTCTTTGGACGGTAGAGTCTCGTTGGTAGGTCACGATTTCCGAGGCGGTGTTGTCCAAGTTGGAGACTAAAGTGGTGAAGTCGAGACCTAACAAGGAAATGATTGGTTAGTCCGTGTTGGTGAATATCAAATCCGTCTGGTGTTTGGCGTACTTCTCCATTGCGAGATGGCATTTTGGAACTTGTTGACTGATTCGTTGCTTGAAGGGTTCGCCGCAGTGCCTGCTGCCGCGACAGGGGCTTCTGAGCTGGCGTCTTCAGCCATTGCGTATTATATGGAGTAATCGAAGATGGCAAGGAGCCAGGAGTTGCGTGTTATGGTGTGTATGGCATCAAACTGATCGAGATGTCGTCGGAGTGTTTGGCTGCGTGTTGAGTGTTGAGTGTTGACAGTTGACGGTCTTCAGGGTTCCATTAAAGGTGGCCGCAACACGGCGCTGACACGGCAGGGAGGACTCGCGCCAAGATGGCCCGAGCGGGTGGGCCGAACTGCTGCAGTTGGGGGAGTTGGAGCTTCAACACCCACACAAGTGGAGCTTGGAAGCGTCAGCTACAGGGGTGCAACTGCACCTCTCGCACCTGGGAGCAGGCTTCCAGGTTCCAAGGAATCATGAAGGCGGCGCCGCGCCATCCACCCCTCAACTTCTCTTTCTCACCAAACGATTCAGGGCGTAGACAGACCGAGACGATATTCTGATCACGCCTGGGGCTCTACGGCAACCTGATTGTCAGCGACGACTCTATCCAGCCGAAATGTTGCGGGAGATGCAATGGCATCCGAACCGCAGAGGAATCATAGGGCAGCAGCAATAGCAGCACCACCCACCCGGACAGGCCCGTTCGGGTTGCGCCCACTGCTCCATGGCGTCCCTCTGTCAGAAAATGGTGATAATGAGGATATCAAGATCAACTGTGTTGATTACCTAGGTATGCGCCCCTAGGAATTATTTGGAGGAGAGATAATGCGCTGACCCCGCGTTCCACAGATGGGAACCTCTATGTGGGCACATCAGCCTCGGAATTGCTTCACTTCTTCCGAATACCTCCCGATCCCAGCGACTCCAACCCAGCCGATACCTTCATCCTCGCCTCGAGACTGAAATTGGAAACACCACCTGGTCCTTCACGTCCCGGCGTCCAGCAGATTCTCCTTCTGCCACGAGTCAACAAGGCATGCATTTTGTGCGACTGGACCGTGTCCTTTTACTCCTTGCCTGAGTTAAGCCCTGTCTATGGCACCACTCAGGTCAAGAATTGTAACTGGATCGGTGGCGCGGATCTCAACGAGGGAGTTGACGAGGCTGGGAATGGCACACCAGGCGCTGTGACAGTCCTGTTGTCACTGAACCGCCGAATACGGCTGATCAAAATAGGGGATGAGGCGCCGCGAGTTCTCAGGACGATGGACGTCCCGGGAACCACCCTCAGTGTTCGCCGAGACTCCATCGCCTGCGTAGCTGACTCCAAAAGCTACCAATTGCTCAACGTCGACGAAGCGCGCAAAATCCCCCTGATGAGTATATCCTCCCTTGACAATTTGCCTGGTGGAAGTCCATTTGGACAAGTTCAGAATGTTGCAGGTCCCCCCGACGGAGGTCTGTTCAGGAGTTCCTCGTCGGCATCGACACGCCCATCTTTTGAGCACCAGACGCATTCGAGAAGTACAAGCTTGGGTGACTTTATATCCAAGAGCATCCATCGGAGGAACGGGGAACCAGATGATCCCGTTTTCCAGGATGCGGATGTCCCACCACCGCCATCACGAAGCCCTGCACCTTTAGGGGCTCAGCAGAACAAACCCCTGCCACCCTCTCCCCCACCAGACGCGCTGGCCCCTCAAGCTGCCGGCGTAACACAGGCGCGCACACCACCTGCGCGTACAATGTCTCCTGTAGCTCCAACGCCCATAACGTTGAAGCCGCACATTGTGTCTCCAACTCCGGAGGAGTTTCTTCTTGTGACCGGCACCAGCCCTCTTGACCCAGGAATTGGCATGTTTGTGAACCTTGATGGCGATCCTACCCGGCCAACCTTGGAATTCGAAAGATACCCGCGTGAAATTGTGGTTGATGGAGGCTCGGCTGATCTCTCGTCATCACATCCCGCTCTTGGTGAGGTAGAGGGCTACGTCTTGGCGTCCATGTCAAAAGAATTTGAAGATGGACTGCATGAAGGTCTCGAGATACAACGGTTCGATGTGAATTTCGGCGAGGATGAGCCCGAAAAGTGGTGGCTCGAGGTGGAAGATCAGACATTGGAAAATCTCAGCCTCAGCATGCCAATAGGCATCAGGTCAATGGTGCAGAGCGAACAGATGCCATTTGAGATGGTCGTTGAGAAGCTAAGCCAGAGACGATTTTCGCCATTCGTGGGGCATTCAATCACCCCTACTATGTCTTTGAGAAGTTTCGATTCTCGGACTGCGCTTTCTATTGAGAGGCTGAGTCAAGAGAGAGAACTTTTTGACCAGACAGAGTCCGAAGATGAGGTCCTCCCCAAGGATTGGGAGACTACTAGGAATAAGGAGGGAGAGGACTTCGTACGAGCACTCGCCAAGAGTTCCTCGAGGTTGGCTGTGTGGAGGGGCTCAAATATTTGGTGGGCGGTGCGAAACCCCCTTCTTTTACAGTTGGAAGATACCCTAGAGAAAGTTGCCCTGAAAGAACAGTCACCAGGCTTGAAAAACACCGAAACCAGGGCACGACTATTATCTCTACTGGATACTATCAAGGGCCGGGAACCAAAAACTGAGCTCGAGTTCATGACCCTAGGCTATATCAGACAGCGGGCTAGTATCATGCTCCTCGAATCGTTTCTCAACTCATCTGAGACGCCATTTACGGATGCAGAAATACAAGCAATGGAAGATAACCTGCTCGGTGGAGACCTGGATGCTCGGGTTGTGCTGTCTTTGATACCTGCTCTCCGGAACGAAATCATCGTGAGCAAAAGGGGGATTTGGATCTACGGCGGAATCAAGGCGGTTGTTGAGGGGTACATAGCGGATAAAAATGAGGTTGGTCCTGCCACCATCCAAGGAGCCGCTTCCTTGGCGCCTCACGTACTTGAGTTTCTCCGGCGCTTCCTCACGGCCTGGAGGAAGAAGAAAGGGTTTGGAAGTATTCCCGATGAGGTCTTCCGCACGGTCGATGCTTGTCTGCTCTTGGTTCTTCTAGAGCTGGACAAGGATACTCCGTTTGGGCAGAGCGCAAGATCCGGCTCTGTTCGAAAAGAACTGAACGATGTAGTCGACAATGGGGTTGACTGTTTTGATAGGGCGGTGGATCTTTTAGAAACTTACCGAAGGCTTTTCGTGCTGAGCAGACTCTATCAGAACCGCAAGATGGCGGCTGAGGTGCTCGCGACGTGGAGGCGCATCATGGAAGGGGAGGAAGACCGGGGTGGTGAGCTGGGCAACGGCGAGCAGCGCGTCAGGAGTTACCTTTCAAATCTCAGCAACCAGGGTCTAGTTCAGGAGTACGGAATCTGGCTGGCTACGCGCAATCCCAAACTCGGCGTCCAGGTTTTCGCCGATGAGAGAGGAAGAGCACCCAAGTTTGAGCACACGCAGGTTGTCGCTCTGCTGAGGGAGGAAGCGCCTGACGCAGTGGCGTACTACCTTGAGCACCTTGTTTTTGACAAGGGTAACACGGCATACGTGAATGAGCTGATCACTTTTTACTTGGATGTTGTCATTTCGGATTTGCAAAAATCAAAGGGCTCAAGAGAGATGGTGGCAAACTCTTATGAGGCGTACAGGGCTTTGGAAAGCCCGAAGCCAACCTATGTTAGATTTCTGTCGGATAATGCGCCGCCAAATGATGATGTCTGGCAGGCAAGGCTGAGGTTGTTGCAGCTGTTGAGTGGGGGACACGAATACGATGCGAGTTCTATTGGACGGAGGATCGATGAGTGTATGCCGAGTCTTCTGCCTCAACAGGACGGCGATGGGGAGAAGATATTGAATGGGTTCGGTTCGGCTCACAAGACGCAACCCCTTGTCCCAGAGGCCATCATTTTGGCCGGGCGGGCTAGGAAACACGAAGACGCGATGAGGCTGTTAGTGCATAGGCTGGGCGATTACGATACAGCTGTGTCGTACTGCTTGCGCGGTCCGGCTGCCTTATCACCCGCCAGCGCCAGGAGAAATAGTAAGAGGAGAGATAGCGAGAGCAGCTTGCCGCCCACATGGGAGGAACAGCAGAAACTGTTTGGGGTTCTGCTCAAAGAGTTCCTGGCGCTTGAGGACACAGGAGAGAGGATAGAGCAGACCGGGGCGTTGCTTGAGAGGTTTGGAGCCTGGTTTGATGTCTTGGAGGTGCTGGGGTCGATACCAGATGATTGGGAGGTAGAAGTCGTGGCTGGGTTTCTTGTGGCTGCGCTGAGGAGGCTGGTTGTAGAGAGCAGGGAGACAGTTGTGGCGAGGTCATTGAGCGGGGCGGAGAATCTGAGGGTTGGCTTTGAGTATGTGGTCAAGGTTGAGGAAAAGGGCGGGATGGTTGAAAGCGGAGGGGGGTGGAATGGAGAGGAGGATGGACAGGAGATGATGTAAGATGAGAAGTGGATTTATAAGTCATATCCATAAGAGATGGTATTTTTATCATGTTGATATTTGCGTCGATGAGTGATGGCTAATGGTGTGTAGATAGATGGTTTTGTCACCTGGTTGGGGTACCATTGGTTTTGAGGGCCTAGATAGGCTCCGATTCTGTGGACATGTCTTGAGTACCTCAGCTTCAGACTAAGTCTCGGTGCTTGCTTCAGGTGGGAAGATACATCAAGTTAAGCCAACCAGCATCTTAGTTGACCCGATACAGACAAACGTGCCTCATGCAAGCATGCGTTTGCCCTTAGCTGCCACACACCAAAAACGTCATATTAAGAAGAAATCAGAGGAAACTCCGAAAAGTCCGATGTGAATATCCATCCGCACCTATCTCGCATGTTCTTGGTGTTTACCAAAAACTTGGGTGATGGTGATGGTGTAGCTTATCTCACTGGTCTCTTCGCATTCTATATGCGTATCACGACAGGAAGCATCATGCAAAGTTCAATTTTTAATTTTTTTTAACATCTAGTGTCCCTTGGGATACATACACATAGCTCACCGCCTGGTGGAATCGTTACTCAGCGGCGATATATGCTTCATCAAGTCAGTGGCTTGGTATTAAAACTATGGTTTATGAACCTCGCTCAGAGGGAGGGAGGGTTTGGGGTACTCTATATTTTTGTTCAAAGGAATTTTACGGGATGTAGTATGACCTCCCTGGTCGAGGCACATGTACCTTTCTCCCTTCACCCAAGGGTATCATTATGTTCTTCTTGAGGTTCTGGAGAATCCCCGGTGGTGAGAGAGAGTAAGATGCCTCGGTCGCCAAATCTCGACAACATCACACGCGGGTTGTTGTTGTTGTTGTTGATGTTGTTGTTGTGCGTGCTGACTGATATCATCGGTTTGTGCCTCAAACAGGTTACCAAACTAGGAAGGTAGATAGATATGTTATAAAATGTGTGTGGGTGGCTGACTGATTGAGCCCCATTGCTGCTGCGGTTTCTAGCTCTCTCGATTCCTCACTCCTGCACTTTTTCTTACACAGTATGTGCCTCAAAATGTCGTGTCACCATCAGATGCTCGGTGAGCGATTGGATTAGACACACTACTGCGGTATATGTCCGGTTCAGGAGTAGAAAGAAGTAACTCGTATGTGTGAATGGCCTCTCGGCCGAATCCGCGCTTTGTGTAACCGCCAGAATCAATGCACACGGGGATAAAATTGTTTCAGAAGGGGAGGTTGGATGCCGATTGGGTGGTTGTTACGCATCGCTTCAGTCCGCTCTCATTTGCTCGTATCGATTTTTTGTCTCACCTGCTCGGCCCCCCACAGATGCTTCAAATGCTTGTGCAGGTTAGATGAAATTGAACAATCAATAATCTATGAAGATTCCCGCAGATAGAAGCGAGAAAAGTCGAACCAGGTTCACGGGAGAAGACATGATGCAACTTCTCGCAAACAAACGGCAGGTACGGGGTATAAATTAAATTGAAAAGTTCCGTGACAGTCGTGTAAAGTAGGCTTGTTTGCTCCGAGCAATTGGTAAAGGGTCCAGACCACCCAATGCACCCAACCACCCACACTCTCTCACACCGACCGAGGAAGGAGAGAATTTTGGCATTACTCCGATCGGAAGCGAGGATGTGACTCTCCCTGACAGCCCTTTTTCCCGGTTTGGAGGGTCACATTCATCCATCCATCCATCCATCCATCCCCTCCTTTCTCCTCATTCATGATCGTACGGTGTCAGGAGCGTATTTGCGTAGAACAGGCAAAAAGGGCAACGAGATCATTCTCCTTTCGTCCATGAAATGCAGATAGATGCATGCAACACGTCGCCCACGTCTGAACACACACAAACGGTATGGCTTGCCACAATCTGAATGGGCAGCAGTGGGCGGGACACTACGGTATGCTGATGATGATGCAGAGTCACACAAAACACGACTCGGGGAATCGCGCCGGAGGTTTGTTAGTATTTGTGAATGGGGAGGTGGGAGGGAGGTTGCGGGTTTTATTCTCAATAGGGTGCAGGTTACCAGCGCCATCTGATGCAGTCAAGTTGAGTTGAGTTGGGGAAATGCGAAAACGGAGAGAAAACGGTACGATGTGGGGTTCCATCTCACTCACATATATTTTTATTCTATTTTTCCCCTTGTTTTTTCTTCGCTTCTTCTCCACTTCCGTTTTTTTTTTTTTTTTTTTTTGTTCTTTGAATATCTGGGGGACGTGACATCGTGTGCAGGGTGGACCAGTTGGAGACGGCCAATCTGATGACCAACAGTCTTAAAGATCCCCGCGATTTCCCCAGATGGGGACTTCTCAGGATGTCAGTGGACAGCTGAACTGAAGGATGCAAGAGAAGGAATCGGGGGCTCCGCAGTACCCGAAGAGGGAATGTTAAGAGAGAGAAAACGTCCGAGTCAAATAAAGTACATGACGCTTTTTTTTTTCTTCTTGACCGAGACATAGCGTGTGTGTTTCGCGTGGGCATAAGACATTTGGCTGACTTGAAGTAAAAGCCATGCATGTTCCCTATTAATTTATCGCTCTTGAATCAGGGTCACAATTGAGTTTTTTTTTCCTTTTTTTTCCCTTCCTTTTCTTGTGTGTCGGCCTGTCCAGAAATTGATGACCACAGTGCTGGGAGTTGTTTATTGAACGGCCTGGTCCGTCTTGGGGATAGTAGTTTTCTGGACTAAGATGCTACCCTACCATTTTTCTCACTTAGCTTGGCTGTGCATCAGATAAGGCGCTAGGATTAAGCTTTGACGTCTTGGCCGACATCTCTTGTCCAGATGACCAAGAGACTTTGTGCCTTACTTGTCATCTATTTCGTTTTCTCGTCGTACATATGTAGGCTCCCTTGATGAAGCAATCTTCAATGTGCTTCAGCCCCAAATTCTCGTTACCTGTGGCGAACCACAAGGGTCCAGGGTACACCGCGCCTTGGGCTTAGAAGGGCTGAACAACCCACGATCGGGATGAGAGAAAAAAAAGAAAGAAACCGTGGTGATGGATCGCAAGAATGTGACAGATCGAAAATCATACTTACCGTAAAAGTGATCAGATCCTTTGTAATGTGCGGGGAAAGAGTCCATAACAAAAGCAATATAAAATGACACATGGCACCCCTGGTTTTTACCACCCGGTGCCTGCCAAGTGTCTCGGGAGCTGGCAACGACACAGTATCGCATCTTTCTACTTGGTAAAGCCTCGATTGTCAATGACAACGGGTTGTGTTGCGCTGTGTGCGCTGCAACGTCAGGGTCAATCTCCCGAGGGGCGCAGCTCAGGCACATGCCAAGATGTTAATATAGCTGAACCCTGAATTATGCCTGTGTATCTTGATTATGACGAATTATTCGTATTACATTCGTTGGCATTGTAACCCTTGTTGCTCCAGTCGGAGCTGAAGCCTCTTAACCAAACTTAAACCCTCGAAAACTTGGTGCAATAACACCGCACTACGTAATATGTCTTAGATAGGCCATTGTCCTGCACCATATTGTTTCCAGCCGCTCCATTCCTCCGAACATGTCCCACCTCATGTACCCATGGCTCCTTCCAGTAGTTACCAAGTTGGTAAAAACAAAGCCATTGTGAGGACACAATTAGGGGTATGATTCCCAAGTTTTCCGTATTATGTCAGTGTTTTCTCGTGACTAGGCCGAAATAACATTTGTGTAAAGAGCGTATTATTATATTACATTTGCGTGTAAATACTTTTGATTTCTGCAAACGTTGAAAAACCAAAAAAATCATCAGTTCATCTTCATCTCCCCAACGATGTTTTCGGAACATCAGGGGTAGACGATGGATCATGCGAGTTCCTCTGCGTCCCTGTTCCTGCCAGTTCTGTCATACTCTCACTTCCATAAGTCTTGCCGCTAGACTTGGAGCCATGCCTGACACTGCTCATCCTTTGGAAGGCCCTGCTGCCCACAACAATCTCCTTGGGTTCACGGGAGGAGCGTCCCCACGATCGGATATCCTCCCACAACAACTTACACGCCTGCCAGGACGTAACGACATAGATTATGGCGTTCCAGAAGCCCTGGAGTGGAAGCACAAATGCAGACATGTATTCGAGCGGTAAAGAAGCATGACCCTGGTGAACAACTGAATAAACTCTGTTTGCGCTCGATGGAATCCACGTAACAAGCATGGCCGTGAAGAAAAGAATGGCGCATTTAGTGTAAGACCAGGTCGCATTATTGGCCTCGTACAGAGCGCGCCGACGGAGGGGATTAGCCCCCGTTGCAGGCCGTGTCGCCGTGGGAGAGTCGATGGTGACATTGGTTTGGGTGGGTGCTATCGGGACCTCACCATAGGATTCGCGACGGTCGGCGGCCCGTCGATTGGATGAAATGTGGACAGAGTAGGCTGGGTTTGGTTTCTTGGGCTCTTGTCCCAGAGGCTCGAGGCTGATGGCATTCTTGTCAATGATCTCGGTTGTGACAGACACCTCGGTGGTCTTCACAGAGCTGAACGGGTCTTCGATGATGGGAAACGTTGGGTCGACGGTGTTATCGTGATGGCTAGTGCTGAAATCCCGTAGTTGCCTGTGTTTCTTATAAATCTCGCGGCCCGCGCGAATGTAAATGAAGAAAGTGATGAGGATAACAATCCAAACAGGGCCATAAAAGGTTGCTATCCGGAAAATGTCCCAGCTCGGGCTAATCCAGCACCACAAAGTCGCATTGCCGTACATTCGCCCCCTTTCATCCGTAGAGATGAATATGTAGGTCAGGGCGATAACGAAGGGGATGCCATAGCACGCAAGGAGATATGGAATCTCCATCCTTCGTAGCCTTTGGGCATCGAACTTGAAGTAAAAGGTGAGGTAGACGTTGACAGCCATGGCTAGTGTCCAGAAGGTATCGGCGGGCATGAACCTGGTGGAAGGAGTCAACACTAATCTGGGGTTTGATATAGCAAACATGAAACCTACATCTGAATGAGAAATGCCTGGAACTGACAGCCAGCTGAAGTAGAATCCCCGATGAAGGACCTAGCCATCAATGTTGCAGCATTCGTCATGAGGTTGCCAAAGGATGCATAGAACACCAGACGGTTAATGGGCTTGTGGAACGCCTTGGACAGACAAAACGTGGTGATAACGAGTAAGGAACCGACCAAGGAGAACACGGAGCAGACTCGTTCGATAATGCTGAATACGTCGACTGGCAGTTCTCGTAAACCTGGGTCCTTTACTTGGCTGTCGTCCATCTTTAGATCGGGGCGTCAGGTGACGCAGTGAAGCCGAGAGGAAGCAAAGGTATTGCGGTTTAGAATTATCGTGATTGTGTCATAGGAGGTCTTTTTAAGTGATAATTAGAGGGGGGTCCGAATGCTTTTTTTTTCACAAGGCCGGTCCGTCCGTGTCGAACCCGGAGTCGGGCCTCGGGGAGGATGACCAGGCCCGTAGACCACCGCTGAGATTTCCAGGTTGTTACGAAGATGTCGATCCAATATGCCACGCTGACGTGAGTGTGCCCAACATATAATTATCAAGTAGCAGAAAGGCGGTGGCGGTGTCGGTCAAGGTAGGTGGAGCTGAGAGGAGGAGGAAGGTGCTATTCCCATGTTTGAACCAAAACCCAGACACGACAACTGCGACCGAGTGGACGAGCTCGAGGGAGGTGGGGATTCAAGTATCCGCCTGGGACCTTCCTCTGCAAAGCAGGAGCAGCAACAAACGGCAGCAGGCCCGGAAAGAGCGATAAAAAGGTCCCAGAGAGGCTAGATAGGATGCAAGAGCGTCATCCTTTCTCTGGGCAAGCACTAGCAGGTCCTGTGGTACTTGGGGTAGGTAGCAACCTGAATGGACCGGGGTACCGGGGTACCGGGGTAATCTCTTTACGACAGGGTCAAGTTGAAGGAAAGATGGAGATGTCATGCAGGGAAGACTCGCACCATCCCCCGGACCAGGACAGCTTCGCGACACCCTGGCTGGATCTCGGGGTGCAACATCACACACAGCTCGTCAAGACGAGCCGAACGGGACGTGTGTTGATCGGCATCCGACGCATACAAGAGTGACAAGTTCTAGGCAAATGGGGGGCAAGATTGGCGAAACAGATGAATGAGAAAAGCCACCCAACGGCAAAATGCAGGAAAACGGTGATTGTGTGGCCAAGAACCAAGAAATGGTGGGAGGATATTAGGGATCGGGATTGGCCCAAGAGTCCAGACGAGGTGATCGGTTCCAAGCAGCAAGTAAATTGAGAAGGGACCTAGTCCATCCTGAGTGAGTGTATGGTGGATTCTGTCCCACGAGAAGATACTCAATGATCGGAGTTCATCGTGATGACTCGAGCAACTGTGCCTGCAGGGAACAAAGGCTCGGGTCTCTCAGACCCAAAAGGCATCGAAAACACAGAAGAGGTGTTTCCGATGTGAAAGAAGTTGCTGGTGCGGGGTCAGACAGTTGTCTTGGTTGCCCATATCCCCAGCGTTCACCAGACCGTCTCTAACGACAGGGAACCCTCATGTTCCCCATCCTTATCCACTTTGGATGGCAACAGACCCTTGCCAAGCACCCTGTAGCCCAGAATTTGGTCAAAATTGGGGCAGGAAACATACAAGTATCCAGAATTTCAGATGTCATCCGCCCATCCCATGATCATCATGATTGCTCCCGGACATTTCCAGTCATGTAGAGGAGTGACACAGAAGTGGTTGCCCGCTGGGTCGGGCGGCAATATGGGCCGGGCTGTCGTGATAATCTATCCGAGTGAGGTGTGGCTGCTTACAGAATGCTTCAGACAAATACCCGCGTGCGATTGACGTTCTGAAATCAAGGCTGTTTGGAGATACGGGTCATCTTGGATGTCTGCGTTTGCTTTTCGCGGCTGCTTGAATCGTGGAAGGCGAATCCGCTGTTGTGAGACACAAGCTTCATCTTGACTTGCCGTCTTCGCTGCTGTTGACCGGCCATTTGAATTCCTGTGTGACTCGATAGTCATACATCTCATCAAAGCACCGAATGATCAGGCCGTTAACTATCGTGTAAAACAGATGTGTTGCTGTCGCATTGAGAATGTGAGAAAATGTGAGAAAAAAGCCGACAGCCACGTGGAAATATCCTACCCTGCTGTCTCAGCCAACCGGGAGGCCTGATTGACAATTACGTTTTAGCGGCACCGTTTGCAACTGCCACCAGTGCTCGCCGTTTTTCTACTAGTGCCCCCACTCAAAGCACTTGAGGAGCTGGGGTCTTGGGCTCGCACCCAGGTTTTTCGTCTGCTTCAACCACGGTTCACTTCCATGCATGCTGCACGCTCAGACTGAGATTTTACACGACAATCGCCCTCAATCGCCGTCGTATGCCCATCGCCATTTCCTAACCGTTGCTAGCGCCGGGTTTTCTTCCAAGGTTTTTTCTTCTTCAGAATTTCTCTTTTGTGTGTTCCAACCTGGAGTTCCTACACTTTGAGCCCACACAATATCCCAAACCTGCCCGACCCGATCCATCAAACGCTTCATCAGTTTACCCGCTGTGTCTGTCGGTGTCGCGAGTAAATAACCATCACAGCCTTCTCTCATGACTGCGAGGCCACCCGTTTGCCAAGTTGTTTCAACATAGACCCGACGGGCATCGACCATGAGTTTGTGTCCTTTGCGGGAGAGGCTTATGAGGCGCTCTTAGCTAGCAATGCACCACGCACCCCTGAGCCCTGGTCCTAGTCAATACCCATTATCAACCATGGAACAGAAGATCTCGTTTCCATGTTTTGGAATTTTGTATCTAACGAACTCACGAATAAAGCTCACTGGGCACATCTTGCTTTCTGACATGCCAAGTTCTTGTCAACCTCAATTGCGGTGCTGGTTGCCGGAGCCCACGGCGGGCAGAGAAAGATTGGCAAATCCGGCAGCCCGGCCCCTTTCCATTTTCCATTCAAAACATCCTAGGGGTTTCGGTATGCGTCCGTGCTGTGTCCTTCACCGACTCAGCGTATCCTATCACAATCGCAAGAAGCCTTGTCGGTTGAGGTGTAGGGTCTCAGCTTCTCATCGGCGTCTCTTCCTTACTTGGATTCTGTTCCGTGGGCCTGGGGTCGCGGAGGCCCAATGTCTTTGAGAAAGCCAAACTCTTGGTAAAGATGTCTGGTAGCGACATGTTGCACGAGGGTTGAGACCCACTGCGTCTTCACAGTCCGTGATATGAACGAGGATGTGAATCCACGCGCGGGAGCACTATTGCTACAGAACCACTGTTGCCTCGTTTGCGCAAGAATCTGTTCACAATGCAACTTCCCCGCACTGTCAGGACCATCTCTTTGGGAAATTTACAGTGCCACACTACCTTGAGCCCAGCCCTATAAGAGAATCATCATTATGGTATCATGCTCGTTAGATGTTGACCAAGTACAGTCTTGACTTGGGGAAACATCAGGCAGAAAGAGGCCCGACAATCTGTCCTCGTCTAATGTACCTCCTATCCATGAAAAGAGACAGAACACACTTTGAGGGGTGACCAATCGTCCCATCTGTGACCCCTCATGAATCCCCTTGGCAAAACTGCATTAGGGGCTGGGGTAGTTCGTCGCTGTTGGCCTGGGACTGGCACAGATTCTCAACTTTCTTACTGGAAACAAGATAGAAAACCAATATTGAGCTTTTCGATCTGAATAGAAGACGCTCAAGCCCTCGCCCCTCATGGCGTGCGCCAACCAGAGAGAGGGGTGCCCCAAAAAGCCAGCTATAACCCACAGCCGGCCAATTATATTCCACTATTTTCTGCCATCGCACTCATTAATAAATAATCCATTGCATCTCCTCCAAAAATGAATTTTTTTTCAGGCGCGTATTCATTTTGTGAATTTGAGCTTCGCGGCAGACTTCAATGTTGAAGTCCAAAATTTTGGTGGTGAAAGCTCAAGATTTTGGAGGCTAAGCTAAATTAGGTGTTCAGATATCGGTGTCCGCTTGTAGCGCCCCCCTTCCCGGATGGTTTTTGACCCCCCTGTTTTCTAAGTCATTTATTTACTTGGGTCCGTCCAACGGTTCGAAAGACAACAAAGCGCAAGCCACAACCGCCGGAGGCGATATCCTTTCCAGGAACGCCAAGCAGACCGTGCGCTTTTGGCTTGATGAGGACCAGGCACAGAGAGAGAGGTGCTCAATCGAGGACGAGGGGGCGTCGGCGGACGGTCGGGAACCTCGGTGTGCTCGGACGGACAGCAACGTGGGAAGACGTGCGGAGCAATGAAGCTGTTGAAATCGGCAACGGGCAGACAACGGTAGTGACGGCTGCGCATGTGCAGCAAAAGCGGGATAGGACAGACTAGATAAAACGAGACCCGACTTGTGTAAGTGCAGGTGCTCATCCGAATACGGAAGCCAGAGCAACAACCCCCTCTTCATATTGCAAAGCTAAAGAACCCGGATCTGGGTATCTATCTTCTTGATGAAGGGGGTCCGAGTGTGGTAGTGCATTGACGGAAGCCAGTAGGTACTATATCGTGCGTGAGTATATTTATTGGGCCGAAACCACACTTGCATTCGCACCATGAAAATATCGGCATGTTATTTTTATGTGCACCGTCGTACTCGACTTATTGTTTGTGCGGTTACACCCTAGAAGCTAGAGAAAGACAAGTGGGCGGTTTGGGAACGCCAAATTCATGAGAGTGTGGTAGAAAAGGGGTGCACTACCACCGAAATGCTTTCCTAATCAGTACATATACACTACGTAGGGACGAAATGTGAGTTTGCCCAATCCGGCAAAACCCAACTACATATGAATAACTTCTCGTTAAAAGTTGATAGTAGATGGGAAGTAGAAAAGAATTGGGAGAGATCCAAATCCTCAAATCTAAGATACACAGATAAGTATGTCACAATATTACGTGCTAGTCACATAAACTGGCACTAAGAGTACATACATATACATCACGGCTTCATATGCCCAGTCATATTTTTAGATATCACATCATACCCAAAGTCCAGACACACCCAAACATCACCACGCCACTCCAGCTTTGGATTGTCCATTTGATATTAAGATGTAGCCCAACACTTGGAAGGTAGCAGGCAAACCCAGAATCTATCGCTATATATCTTCCTCTTCTCCAACTCAATGCCCTCCCATATCAACCTAAAACTCCGCAAAGAGGAAGATAAAAGGATGAAGATGAAGATCTGAGTTAAATATCATGCCACCTACCATTGGTCCAATTAACCCCCATGAAAGTGCCTATCGTACCTAATACTCGTTCGATTTCATGTTTTCTTTCCCCCCGCAAAGTCCCTACCGAGATCGACAGCTCATGGACAAGAGCTACATCTCAGCAAGGTGTTGCGATTTAGTAGAAAAAATATAAATAAGCGCGTGACTCTTTAGCCCGTACCAAAACAGGCCATTGTCGGTAGACGTACGATACATCTGTCACTGTTGTCTCTGGACCGGGAGACTTCGGCAAATATCGAGCGACGGACTCGCACAGAGGATGCTGGAGTCTCCTTTTGTCGCTCACCATGCGGCCGAAAGGAATCAAACTTCCCGGTCCAGATTGCCAATAAACAATCCTGGTGCCAAGTTGGGAGGTGCAAATCAGTCCTGTTTGACCGCTTCGATCAAAAAATACTCAAAAAAGGTACCGTGTTTGATGCACTCGCTGACGCACTCCGAATCCTCCCACCACCAGGAATTGCCGCGAACGGCCTTCCCCCAGACCTCTTGCCAGAGCATTCTCCCCACGACACTCTGGAGCTCGGTCTCTATGGGGGACTCCCCCTCTTGCGCTCCATTAATCTGGCCGTCTAGGTGTTGGTGAAATACCGCTGGGAACTTCGCCCTGGTCACCGAGCTGCCTTCTCCGCAGAGCCTGGCATCCACAAGCCATTTGGGGAAGAGCCTGCTAGGCGAGATGCAGCGAAATTCAGACTCCAAATGTACAATAAGATTTTGGTCCAACCACTCTCTCATTCGCGGTCCCAGAGACCGAGATGCCGGTGATGGGTCGATCAGAGTCATGTGTAGTATGCCTTTAGAAGCTAAGCACCGGCGAATGCCCTTCAAGAGACGAGGAACCTCCTGGCCCGCCAGTAAAGCTGGCATTGAAAGGCTGTGCACCGATATATAAGAGTTGTCCGAGAATGATAGCGACGATGTGACGGCCGAGTACAGCGGCCGTATGTTTGGGTATAGCAAATTATGCAGTGGCAATGGAGCCAGGTGAGTAATTGTGTTGTTCGGATGCAGCGCTGCCAAATATGCCGTGGTAGCTATGGAAGTTAGAAAGAGCCGTGATAGTAATAATATGTTTACTTACACTGAGAATCGTACAAGGACAACACCTTGGGCCCCTTGAGGAAAGGCTTCATGCTCCCCAGAAACGGCTTTGGCGGTTCTGTTGCCCCGAGTGTATCCTGTGCATCCTGTGTATCCTGTGTACCTGAAGCGGTCGTTGTATCCGGAAAGCATGGTGTGCATGGCGTGCTTGGTGTGCTCGATGTAGCTGGTACTGCTGGCAATTTGGTTTTGGAATCCCTGCCCAAACGATGCATTGCAGATAGCATCCACCTCTTTTTCTCCGTTTCCAACTGCTTGAAAATCATAGGATCGGCTGCTGTCCCCCAGTCTTCGTTGAGTCGTGCAAGAATTACCTGCGGCGTAGCAAAACCAACTCGTTTGGTTTCTCTCTGAATTGCCATGGCCTCTAGGGTCGCCTCGTACATGGTCTCACTCATCACTGGAGCATTGCGACTAGTGCTTCTTGGTGTTTGTGGTTCGGCGCCGAGAGGACTCGGCGCTTTCCAGTTGTCAGGTGGTTTCCAGGCGGCCGCACTGTTGACTCGAAGGTTTAAATGTGTGGGAGATGGGGTGGCCGTGTATTTATGCTTTGTGGAGTTACTCGGAGTGCCAGATGACGAGGGTGCTGAGTTGCCGTTGGGAGGAAGAAGCACTTCGCCAACACTCTTGTCTTGGGTCTCTTGATCGGCGCCGGATACAGATAGAGGCCTGTCTGGTGTGTAAATAGAATTGTGCCAATCGGAGATAAAATTGGATACTGACTTATTACGACAGGAGGACGCTGTAGCGGAGGAAGGCGAGGGTGAATGTGTTGGAGCTTGTGACTTGAGAGATTCGGCAACGATCTTTGTACCGACTCCAACAGTCTCGTCCCCAGCAACTGATTTAAAGCTATCCTCGTAGGTTGTCTTTATTGTTCGCATGACGCAGGAACTAGCATCGTCAAGCGACTGAACAAGCTTGGTACCCGGCGTGGCCTGGCTTGGTGTCGACCCTTCACTCTGAGGTCCTAGGGTGGGAATCGTAATGCAAGTTGACTTTGACATCATTGACTCTATAAACCGAATTAGATCTCACTGAACAAAGCATCAAGGGCACCAGCCGAGGGATTTGAAATACCTTTAGACGACCTATCTGCATGGTCCTCCCACTCGGCAGGCATGCCATTGACGAAATCATTGCTTCCAGAGGTGGGGAGAGTGAAAGAGTTGTTGGATAAAATTGAGGATCTAGGCGTGGCGCTGAATGTAGAAGCTGTCGCGCTCCGTGGTGAGAGCAAAGACCTGCGTTTTGGCTTTGCATCTTCTTTGGTCACATCAATCGATGACAAGCCCTTCTTCTTGTTGCTCCTCAAAGAAAGACTGTTTCTCTTAAGGCCAATACTGCCAAAAAGGCTCAATGCTGGCTTTCCCTCCGAGGCTGGGATCTTGTTAGAGGTTACCGCAGTCGTGTTGTGAGACTCCTGCTTCTTGATCTCATGGTCATTTCCCTTGCGAGCGCGTCGCTGACCAACCCGCTCACTCCCAAAATCGGACCAGTCAACCTCGAACATCATGACTGGTGGTTGGTGGCAACCAGACCATAGAAGTCGGAAATCGAGAAAATAGAACCGCAACCGGGTGACTGGGGAGTTGTTGAATGCAGATTTTGACCGAAATTTTGCAGTGCTGCAAGCGCAACATAGAAATCCAGAATCAGAAGATTGAAAAATGCTGTTGGTTGGGGATCAAATATCAAGAAACGATTAGAGTGTCCAGTTGCTCCAGATACCAACAATCAATTTGGCGGGGCGCCAGAGAATCGGATGACTGGTCGGCAAGGCCGCGTGGCAGCGTGGCCTGGGGTACCGGGAAGGAGTTGCTTCTCTGCTGCTTGCCGTTGGGTCGGGGTTGAGAAGAGATGAATGGGAAGAGTAGGAGTTGCCAAAACTCTGATGGAATCAATGACCCAATGAGGGGCAAGGCGATGTATATCGAGACCAGGATGGTTGATCGAATATCGCTGTTGTTATGTCTTGCCACACAGTGAATCGTCAAAGAATGGGGACGTCGAGGGACCAAAAGAGGGCCGCGACTGAGACACTGCTAATATTCCTCTTGCTTTCACATTGGGCACACAGATAAGGTATGCAAGGAGGTCGAGATCTTCTAATTGTCCCGAAATGAATTTGAGGAGGGAAGTGCAGCAGCAGTGGAGACCGAGACCAATGGAACAGCGGGGGTCACTTCTAAAATCTGAGATTTTCTCATCATGAAGGAAGGAGCAGGTTGGCGCGGGAGCACTAGCCCCGGCGTGCCTCCCAGGGTTTCCTCCGGACCAGCTGGGACGACAATGACACGGTGACTTTGGATGGCAGCTTCAAATTGAACTTCCAGTTGAGGTTTGTGGCCCCTCAAAAACTTGGTGAGGTGTCTCGGCCGTTAGGATGGAGTTCGTCGCTCACCAGTTCTACCGGCACCTTCTCGATTCCATCCAACTGGGCAACCCCTGCTCCGAAAGAAGCAATCCACCAAACAAAACAGTCTGCCATGCATGTCCGGCAATCCAGGGCACTTTGGCTGATTCTTTGCAGCAGCCACACTGGCTCAACGGCGACGCCATCCTTCTTGGCTAATCGAGTCCGACAATGTTGCATCGAGCGACGCCGACCCGCATCCTCGAGGCCGTCGTGTGGCCGTCACCAAAAAGAGCCGCCAACACCGCCGGCTGTTTGTATGTACAGAACCTACTTATCAGCACCACAGTCCGCCTCAAAAACAAGAAAAGAAATCATCTTGGCCGCCGCAGCCTGAAAATGATGGCTGAGTGGGACAGCAATGATTTGATAGGAACCACAAGACCCCGACGGGATGTAGTGACACCCCTGCCGTCACTTGGTAGGACACCAGGGGATGTGAGATGCAATCAGATCTGGCCGCTTGCTGCTGGTTAATTGGTGCTATGACAGGCCGATATTTGCTTCCAGGTCGCTGTCCGATTCATGGTCGGTGCCGAGTTCCGCCTCTGGTTAATGAAGGGGAGGTACGAGTTGCAGATATGAACGGTGGGATGGCAGTTCTGGCAGATGTCAAAGCAAGATGGACCGTCCCTGGCATTGGACCCACCAAACCGTCCCAGTTCATGCCAAGAGATGATCGCCATGACCCATTTCAGATCTGGCCCCATCTGGATCTCCACCCTAAACTTCATGGGGTTAAGATGGGGTGTGCTGCCAGGGGTTAACGGGCCGTTCTCGTTCAACTGCCGAGTGAGTTGATCCCCTCGGTGGGGACGGTGGTTGCTGACTTTGCACTTCACAGCTGACCAACTCCCCACATGCTCCCTTACAAAAACAGCAACAACAATTACAACGGCACCGAGATGTCTCCAACACACGTTCAATTTTCAACTGCAGCTTTCCGGTGTGTAGGGCATTCCAAGTGCAGAGGGTTCTTTTGCTCCTGGCATCTCCTGGCAAGGGTTGAATCTGCGACTCAATGAGCTGTGCGTTCCCGTCGTTTCTGGAAGGTTTGTTTATTTATTTGGGCCACGTACACGGGCCTTTCCAAACCACTACAAACTCGAAGCATGGTCATTTTGGGCAGCTTAAATCCACAAGAGATCTTACCTTGCCGCATGGACATCTCCCAGGGCTAATGTCTTGGAACCCGGCCAGCAGCGAATTTTCCGCGATCCCTAGCGAGTCGAGGTCATTCGCCGTATCGTGGCTTGCTTAAAGAGGTTTATATGTCTTGGAGTCTGGTTGTCATACGGCAGAAAAGGGGGTCGTGAAGATTTACAGCATGTGTTTGATGGGCAAACTCCTAAAAGGGCCGGTTTGGGAACACAGCATCAACCCCAGCAGCGCCTATGCAGGTAGGCAAGATTCGGTCATGCAGCCAGCCCCTTATTACAGTGTCAGGGGTGGCTCCTAGAGAGGCCGTTGACGATTCACCCTATTAACTTGCAGACATAGATTTGTATTCCAATCTCGTAGCCGAACGAACGTGTGGCCTCGCGGCTTGCTTCTCCTGCCCATCTCGGGATGGTTCCACTGGCTGGAAGTGTGCAACACGGCAGCACGCCGCTGTACTACTTAAATATTGGCCACTACGCTGTTCAACCACAGCTCCGGAAATGAAAGAAGCTGGCTCATTTCTGCTCTCTCTAATAATACCTAGTGGCCAACAACAATCCAGAAGAAAAAAAGTCGGGATTCTTAGCTTCCAGGAGCCCTGTCGAAGCAACCACATCGGGTCAAGTATCTATATATACCATCAAATGCCTAGAAATCTCATACCAGATGTGTATCACTTTGTACTGATGGAACATATGTAGGTTTCTCCAGTGTTCTCTACTTCATTGGCTTGGGTCTCATTCAAAAAGTACAAGTGCGACGCCCACAACAGCAACCCAACGCGGTTTCTACTCGGGCTCTATATATCTGCTAGGAGATACAACAATCGGAGTTTGGATAATGGCCACTAAAATACTCGGAAAGCGTGCACAAAAGCTGTAGCTTGCTCTGCTCAACGGCATCGTCTCTCGTATAAGCAGGTCGCCAGCATGCTCTTAGGGGGTGGCGGCGGTCAGTAGTGTATGCCGGGAAATGTCTCTTTTCAGACATTGAAAATGTTGAAACTTGGGCTCCAAGTGGTCGAGAGTTGGATCGGATGAACTGCGTAGCCCTCGGCCTATTAGTCCATAAATTAAGAACTCCAGGCCGCCTGGGGCAACAGGAGCAGGTCTAAGCTTTCTCTGCCGCTGCGATATGTTTCTTTTAGAGCAAGCGACTGTCTGGAAATTCTGGTTCTCGTTTCCAGGTTCCCACGGATTCCTATTCTACAACAATGAAGCCCAAGGCTTCATGGGATACAATGTCGACCTAGTAAGTTAGTCATATTCTCGCAGGTTTACTTCAAACTGTTTGCAACAAATTGCGACTGCCGCTGTCACTCGGCTTCTGTAGCGTTCCGGTCGGGGATCTGCCTCTTCCTGCTCTCACATTCAACAAGGGATATGAGACGCCCGGGATCCTGTACTCTAAGAAGGCGGCCATTTAAGTTGAATGTGGTGCAACCAGGCACTCTTAGCTGCCGTCATCCCCTCGCCTGTTTGGATTAAGTTTCCACTGCGACACACTTGCCCCGGGCAGTGAGGTGCGAGACAGGGGCCAGCGTGGAATCCACCACCCCAGATTCGCGTCCAGTCACTTTCGGTGGCCAGCGGGGCTCTCTGCAGTCGCTCCTTCCTTATCACCTATCCCCCACTTTCTTCCTGTTCTTCTTGCCCCTCCATGAACCCGAACCAGAATTTTTGAACTTCAAACTGCCCATCTTCCGACATTTTCTACGCTTTCAATGACGATACACAATATTAACTTTGAAAGTGACGAGATCGAGATGGAACCTGTGGGATCTCGACCTACCGCTGCGACGGTCAGGAGCGAGGAGCAGCAGTCAGCTCCTCGTCCAGGCTGGTTTAAAAGAAATTTGAACAAGCTGAACAGGTTCATCACTCCAGTCGATGAGTGGATGGGGAGATCATTCGTGGGCCGCCTGTTTCACCTCAAGGGGAGTGGTGGTGTAAGTAGCACATTTTCAGCCAGACTCAAGCACTCAGAAGATGCTAATATAATGGAAACCGCACAGCTCAAAGAGATCCAAGATGCCTACTTCTCGACTGAGCTCCGCGCTGGGTTCACGACATTCGCCACCATGTCGTATATCATTGCTGTCAACGTAAGTCCTTTGCAGCAGCATACACGCCCTACCTCCACAACATCTAACTGTTTCTAGTCGTCCATTTTGGCCGATACTGGCTTTGACTGCTATTGCGAAAAGCCACTTGACTCTCAGGGCAATTGTGTCAATAAGGAAGAGTGGACTGCCTGTTACGATGGTTTGTCCCCGTCAATACAATCATCTAATTTCTCCCATTGCCAACTGACACTATTTAGAGGTCCGGCTTGACTTGATCACCGCAACAGCCGCTGTTGCCGCCTTCTCCAGCATTCTCTTTGGTCTTCTTACTAATATGCCGGTCTGTCTTGCGTAAGTCACTCAGTCAATTGATTGTCACTTCTATTACTAACGTTTGAACAGTCCTGGGATGGGCCTGAATGCCTACTTTACTTACCAAGTTGTCGGTGCCAAAGGAACTAGTTCTATCAGCTACAGGGTTGCTCTCACTGCAGTCTTCATTGAGGGCTGGATCTTCTTGTTCCTTGCACTCACCGGCATGAGGCACAGGCTGGTAAAGATTATTCCTGGTACCATCAAGACAGCGAGCGGCGTCGGAATCGGTCTCTTTCTCACTCTCATTGGCATGTCGTACGCCTCTGGAATTGGCATCATCACGGGCGCAGTTAGCACGCCTCTGGCCATCGGGGGCTGTCCGGCTGATGCTCTCAATGCCTCAGGTGAATGCGAGAGCGGTATCATGACCAATCCAAAGGTATTTTTGCCAACAGCCCCAAGTCAAAATACACAAATAATTAACAAATTCAATAGATGTGGCTTGGAATCTTGGTTGGTGGATTACTTACTGTCTTCTTGATGGCCTTCCGCGTTCGGGCTGCCATTGTCATTGGCATTGCCCTAGTATCGATTTTATCCTGGCCGTAAGTTTCTCTCAAATTATGATGGATGGTACCCAAGCTGACTGTCTTAGACGTAACACTGCTGTCACGTACTTTCCAGACACACCAGAAGGAAACAGGCGATTCGACTACTTCCGTCAAGTTGTTACCTTCCACCCTCTCCAACACACTGCTCTTCAGCAGGATTGGAATGTACTCGGGCAGTCCGGTGCTAAGTTCGCTATTGCCTTGTTTACCTTCCTATACGTCGACATCATCGACTGCACCGCAACACTCTACTCCATGGCGAGATTTTGCAGCAGAGTCAGAAAGAGCGAGAGTGAATTCCCGCGGTCTACGGTCGCCTTCTCAGTTGATGCCATCTGCATTTCTCTGGGATCGCTTCTCGGCTGTTCACCCGTCACAGCTTTCATCGAGAGTGGTGCGGGGATTGCCGAAGGAGGGCGCACCGGCCTCACAGCAATCGTTGCCGGATTCTGCTTCTTCATCTCTGTATTTTTCGCCCCCATTTTTGCCTCAATCCCACCCTGGGCAACGGGATGCACGTTGATGCTGGTATGTAACGGCTGAGTTCATGATTGTGGAGCATTTTTTAATTCAGGCACAGGTTGGCTGCTTAATGATTCGACAAGTGACAAAGATTAATTGGGCATATATCGGGGATGCTGTTCCTTCCTTTGTCACCCTTGCATTCATCCCATTCAGCTACAGTGTTGCATATGGCCTCATTGCGTAAGTCCAGCCAACAGGTTCTTGATAGGATTTCAATACTGACTCTTTGCAGTGGTTTGTTTACATATGTTGCCCTCAATCTTGCCATTTGGATGGTAATCACAATCTCAAGAAACACTATTGTGCCGAAGGACTACGACATGAAGGAGTACTGGACCTGGAACCCCTCTGGAGAGCAGCCTTGGATTATGCGAGCGTTCAAGAAGCTTCGCTTCTGGTTTAGCAAGGTTCGAAACCAACGGGACTCGACCTTCCAGCTTGGTTCAGCAAACGACAGTTCGAGCTCCGGAGACCGTGACGCTCCTCCGTTTAGTATGGTCACGGTTGAGGACAAGGTCCCGCCCCAACCTTCATCTCCACACCCAGCCTACTATCAACGCCGATAGATGTTTGCGAGAAGAGGATGCTACGACATAAAGCAACGAGTTGTACGGATGGCTAGGGCAGAGACTTTTATAGTTCGATATTTTGCCCCCGCCTTGGACGTATCAAGCCGGGGAAGCGGATAGTGCTGTAGCTAGGAATATGAGTTGGGGTTATATAATGCAGGTTGGAGTTGAAAGATTTGTTTTATGTCGGAGTCTTGCATTGGTTGAAATCCGAATATGTTGGGTGGCTATTGTATACTTTTTCATAGGTTATTCTCTCATCAAACATCTCTGCCTTTTTTGGTCCATTTGATCACATCTCAGGGGCAAAAGGGGTTGCTCTAGTGATATTGTTTAGTAAAGAGATGATTGGTGGCCAGTTGGTGACAGCCGCCGTCAGGGCAAGAAGGGGTATGTAGCTTCTTGGAGCTTCCAAGCTTGCGTTCTTATCTTATCAGCCGCATCGACAACCGACCACTTTCATGAACTGCATCATCGCACGAAATTTTGGGAGTGGTATGTTGTACTGCAAGTTTAGCGGCCGGGAATAAAAGGCCTTGCTTGTTCAAAGTCATAATTATTACCAGACCTTTCTGCCCCGCATAAACCTTCAATACAACGATCTGGGCAAGCAACGATATTGGTCACCGCCGAACTATCCATTTCCCACCACTGAACCCCAGGATCGCCCTTCTGCGACAAAACTTCGCGAACCACCTCGACCACTACGTATTTGACCACAGCACAGTTTGCGCGCTCTCAAGATGAGTGGCGGCTGGAATACCAGTAAGTAAGCCTTTGTCATTTTCGAATCTTGATTCAATTTGAGCTGGACCTTGAAATATGCTAATCACTGGAATTGCAGTTGAGTCCGATGCGGTATGTTCAATAGCCACCCTACCTCTCTACGGCAGCTTCCCTCGCCTTAGTTCCCACCACAAACATATTCCAGTTATACTAACGCATAATCCCCAAATTCAGGGCGTATTTACCTACCTCCTCGACAACCTAGGTGTCAAAGATGTCCAATTCGAAGAACTCCTCTCCCTCGACCCTGACGCCCTTGCCCAGCTCTACCCAATCTACGGCGTCATCTTCCTCTTCAAGTATCCGACCGACGTTCCTTACCGCGCAAAAGGGGACAAGCCACTCGACGGAGAGTTCGACTACGAAGCAGCCGAGTCTCGTCTCTTCTTTGCTACCCAAACGATCCCCAATGCCTGCGGCACACAAGCTCTGCTTTCTGTCCTTCTCAACAAGACGGATTCCATAGAGGTCGGCTCGACGCTGGAGGGCTTTCGCGAATTCACGATTGAACTCCCTGCCGAATTCAGGGGCGAAGCTCTCTCAAACTCGGACGTAATAAGGGAAGTGCATAACTCTTTTGCCAAGTCGAGTCCCTTTGTGGACGAGACTGTCCGGAACCCAGACGACGAGACAGAGGACGCTTTTCATTTCATTGCGTACACTCCCTTTCAGGGGAAACTGTACGAGTTGGATGGACTGCAGCCTGCACCCATTAGTCATGGCGCTTGCACTGAGGAGGACTTCCCTAGCAAGGTGATGGAGGTCATTCAGAGACGGATTGGGAGGTACGGGGACGCAGAGATTCGGTTTAACTTGTTGGCCATGACTAGGGACTTGCGGATTCGCGCGAGGGAGATTGGCGATATCGAACTGCTTGAGAGTGAGGAGCGCAAGCGCAAGGACTGGCAGTTTGAGAATGCGCTTCGAAAGCACAATTTTGTAGAGTTTACTGGAGAGGTTCTCAGGGGTGTTATTGGGACCAAGTTGAAGGCCGGCGGGCAGGATGAGTACAGAAAGTGGATTGAGGCTAGCAAGCAGAAGTTATTGAAAAGAATACGGGAGCGGCAGAAGGGGAAGGGAGGGGGCGGTGGTGATGTTGACATGGAGGGTTGAGGGAGAGATAAGAGGGGTTATAAGTGTGATGAGTTATGAGATAGTTATATTTTCTTTAGCATTTGGGAGGTTGCAATGCGTTGCAAAGATGAATAGCACGAGTTCATTGTTACTCAATGAGAAACACTCACGAATCTCGTCAAAATTGAAGACTAGCGAAATGGATCAAAATGATGACATACCGTCATCTGGATGTAACCGGGCATAATTGGTGAATCACCACCATATTAATCAGCTATTTGCAACACGAAGTGAGACACATGATCAACAAGATGGGGTATCTTTAACTACCCTCAAGAGTTCATGAGGGAAGATCGGCTAACTCGAGTCAAAGCAAATGATATTCAGTTTGCGCCCCTTGTAAACCCCCATTTTCCCGTCAGAATCTCATGACATGGTGGTGTTCTCAATGTTCCTTTTTATTGAGTACTCATTCCGTGGCCGACTCCTTTTTTCATTATGGAATCGCAGCCTTGACCCGAAAAATGCCATGCTCGCATACAACACCGATCCGGGAAGAAAGTCAAGCCCCAGTCAAAAGATACCCCGTCCCGTTTGTCCCAAACTCAAAACCCAGCAACCGCCGTTCATCGCTTAAGCAGCGGTGATGGCAGCACGAACGCGGGCACCGCGCTGTCTTGAGCTGAGGTGAGCATCACGGACAACCTCGTCGGACTTGGCAATGCTCTCATCGGCCTCAGTGAGGATGAGCTCGATGTGGCAGGGGTTGGACATGTAGGGGTTGATCTGTTCATCGTGTTAGCCGCTTTCCCCCTTTTTTTCTCCCTCCTCATCTAATCCGGATATCTCGAAACTGGGGTTCACGTACACGACCGTGAGCACGGTAGGTGCGGCGGCGCTGCTTGGGGGCCTGGTTGACCTGGATGTGCTTGACAATCAGGTTGCTGGTGTCGAGGCCCTTGGAATCGGCGTTGGACTCAGCGTTCTTGAGGAGACCGAGGAGGAACTCGGCGGACTTGGCGGGCCAGCGGGCACGGGTAACACCCCACTGCTTGCCTATTTTCACCCAGAGTCAGTTTATATATATACGTTTCTGATGCAGCCGTTTCTGAATCTCCCAATTGTTCTGGTCGTGTAGATGTAGTCGTCGCAAAGCTCTTCCAATGCTCATCCCTCTGCCTCGTCATTGCCAGCAACCGTTATTGACCAATTCCGTCTTCCAAGACCAAAACAATCGGGAGAGTTCGTCGGGCTCGTGTAATCGTACCTTGGGCGGTACGGCCGATAGAGCCGCAGTAGCGTCTCATGGGGACGGCCTCCTTCTTGGAAATAACATTCTCAAGGAAGGTCTGGGCACGCTGGAGCTTCCAGCCGTTGATGGCCTGGGCGGTCTCGCGGGTGTTCTTGAAAGAAACACGGAGGTAAGAGCCGCGGGAGCGAGCCGACTTCGCCGGGGCAATCTCAGTAGCAGCGTACCGAACCTGAAGAGACAACCATGGTCAGCTTTGTTGGCTCGTTATTTTTTTTCTCGATAGCTTCGCTATGCCGGGCCCCAGGTCGATCCGCTATTTTTCCTTCCCATCCCATCCAAGTCCTTCACGAATTGAGGCGACAAAAATTCCCCAGGGCATCGAAAAAAGCGGCGCATCGGGAATGATAATCGGTTTCGCGAGGGGCAACATACCATCTTGACTACTTGTCGATAGAGGGCGAAATCGACCGAGTTTGGAGTTGTTACTGGAATGATGTTCCCAAATTTTGGCGCCAAAAACCAATTTCGCGATTAGGGCTCAGTGGGCAGACGATTGATTGGCTTGTGCGGACGAGATTGGAGCCTCAGGCTGCTGTGGGTGTTGGCGGCTGGCAGGGGGGCAAGGAAGTGTGCAAGTGCTAAGAGCGATAACAACCACCCCACACTCATACAGCCAGTTTACGATAACGCTCGCAACACTCTGCAGGGCAAACCTTGGCCAGCCAGTCAAATGCTCGGAGAAATCCACCCCCGACGAGACCAAAAGTTTCTTGGGCTCCGCTTTTTTTTTCACTGGGGCGGTTCAGGAAATTTTGCACAGCAGCTCCAGTCAAGCTTCTCGAGTTTGAAGATCTCGACCAAAGGCCATCCATCGACATACCCATTGTGCCCGCGCAACAGCACATCTGATCCGGTGTCGGGAGATTATCCTAACGACGACCTTGATTCACGATTACGAACACACAAAATAGTCATAATGGGCTTCGAGCGCGGTGGCAGAGGCGGTGGCAGAGGAGGAGGCAACTTCCGTGGTGGTGATCGCGGTGGTGCCCGCGGTGGTGGCAGAGGTGGTGGCCGTGGTGGTGGTAAGTCATCAACTCTATTTCCCAGTGTTCTTGCCAATTCGAGAAGGATGGTTCTGTTCGCCCTCGGATTCGTGCATCGCTCGATCCTATCGGCAAGTTGTGCCAAGGTTGAAGCAAAAGTTGCGATCAAACTTTGCGCCCCGCGACAGGGGACTTGATCCAACCTCGCGTCTCGTCCAGTCCAATGGTTTCACTAGCAAACCATTCCTAACGGATCACTGTCTGGTAAAGACTATAAGCTAATTCGATTGCTCCAGCCGGCTTCGGTGCTCGCGGTGGTGGCCGTGGTGGTGGTCGCGGCGGCGCTCCTCGCGGACGTGGTGGTCCTGGTGGTCGCGGCGGTCGTGGTGGCCGCGGTGGTGCTGCCGGCGGTGCTGCCGGCGGCAAGAAGGTCATTGTCGAGCCTCATCGCCACAAGGGTGTCTTCGTCGCTCGCGGTGGTAAGGAGGATTTGCTCGCCACCATCAACACTGTCCCTGGCGAGTCTGTCTATGGCGAGAAGAGAATCTCTGTTGAGAACGACAAGAAGGGTGAGGACGGTTCTACCACCAAGACCGAGTACCGCGTAAGTAATTCCAAGTGCGACGGGATGGCTGTACATGGACTAACAGCAACATCTTGCAGATCTGGAATCCTTTCCGTTCCAAGTTGGCTGCCGGTATCCTCGGTGGTCTCGAGACCATTTATATGAAGCCCGGCTCCAAGGTTCTTTACCTCGGTGCTGCCTCCGGTACCTCGGTCTCCCACGTTGCTGATATTGTCGGCCCTACCGGTTCC
Organism: Cladorrhinum sp. PSN332; assembly: GCA_033297175.1. Lineage (NCBI taxonomy): Eukaryota > Fungi > Ascomycota > Sordariomycetes > Sordariales > Podosporaceae > Cladorrhinum > Cladorrhinum sp. PSN332. Next base: position 581,502 of record MU858813.1, on the reverse strand, counting down.
GTTTACGCTGTTGAGTTCTCCCACCGCTCCGGCAGAGATCTTATCAACATGGCTACCCGCCGCACCAACGTCATTCCCATCGTTGAGGATGCCCGTAAGCCCATGGCTTACCGCATGCTCCTCCCAATGGTCGATGTCATTTTCGCCGACGTCGCCCAGCCCGATCAGGCCAGAATTGTCGGTATCAACGCCAAGCTCTTCCTGAAGCAGGGTGGTGGTCTCCTGATTTCCATCAAGGCCAGCTGCATTGACAGCACGGCTCCCCCCGAGCAAGTCTTCGCCAGCGAAGTCCAGAAGCTCAGAGAGGACAAGTTCATTCCCAAGGAACAGCTTACTCTTGGTA
>MU858813.1:541159-576159 GCA_033297175.1 Cladorrhinum sp. PSN332 | reverse complement strand
GTGAGCAAATAAAACCAAACCCACCACCACCCCTTGCCTGATTAAGGACAGGTCTCGACCACGGTGCCACGTTGTTCTTCTGTTGGTGTTTTGAAAGTGGCTCGGCGCTGGGCGCCTTTGAAAAAAAAAAACAAAAAGGCTCGCGCGAGAGCCGTACACTACGCCGTAGGTAGGTAGTTTATCGAACGCTAAGACTCAATCTCGACCAGACAGGAAATACGTCCGTGGCCCAAAGCAAGCTGATGATGCGGTTGAGAAAGCCATCGCCGGGACAAGTGCCGGTATCTCATTCCCAACCTGTCGGGAAACAAACTTGACCCCAACTCCTGTCCGGGAACTGGGGGGTGGCCAGATCCTCGGAAACGTCCACTCGTCCGCTTATTTTTTCCTTCCTGGCCAGAGACAAGAAAGATGATGCAGCATTTGTTGTCTTTGCTCCGTCCACCCTGTCATATGCTCGCCTTTGCTGCAGGCACGGGCGGAGGCTTACCAATGGCTTGGTCCCGCACGCCTCTTTTTAATTGTCTCTCCCAAAATGAAATCCTCGCCGTCATCATGTATTTGATACGCATCACGGAGTTTTCCGTACTACAAAAGAGTTGCTCTCATCTGCTCGGTCAATACTATGCAGGCAGACGCATCAATACTGCGGCCCCGAACAATCTCGGAAATCAAAGCCGCAATAAAAACTGTTGGTATCCGAGCCGTAGAGCGGCATGAGTGAAGTTTGGGAGTGCTTCAAGTCCGTCACCATCGCCATCGCAATTACGGTGGACAGTTGGTCCCGAGCAGTTGGTTCCGAGCAGTTGGGACGGTCTACGAATACACTAGAGCAGAATGAGGCGTCGGCGTTGACTGTTGAGGCTTGATGATGGCTTTGGGACGCGTGAGCTTGGAGACCCTAGCACGCCGTGCTTATTCGTGGGAAGCATCGCGCGGGCGGCCTGGGGGGCGATCCCGAACCAGTCTGCTGGGAACAAGCCCCAGAGAAAGGGAACCGTGGGAACCGTGGGGATCGCGACCCCCAAGACGTCCCAGACGCTGCAAGCCCGCCCATCACTTTGCGACCTGCCTTTTCCGGACAGTCAAGACACCAGGAACCCGGGAGCCATGGCGAATGTGTCAAGGGTATGTTTAGCCAGATCTACGTTTCCGATCCAAGCAGAAAATTGCCATTGCAAACTGAAAAAGAAGAGAGGCATAATGAACGCACACAAACGAATGCTACCTCATCTCGTTTCAACATGCATTACATGCAAGAGTAGGTATGCGAAGGATGAAAATATCTCGCAATAGTATCACGGTCCTCAACCGCGGATTGGTTGACTGGACGCGATACTTGCTGGGAAGCCCCTTGTCTTGTATTTATTAATTGCCTTGGTCAACATCGAAAACCGGAATCAGGTGATCCTTCCACCGGGGTTGGACCTGGGAGACACGGCATGTTCCATTGTCGATTTTTGTTGCGCGACCGGGACTCCGCAGAGATGACATCGTGACATCTTGGCGGTTTCCAAGCCTTGTGTGTGTCGGGTCCCGAGTACAAACGCACAGAACTTTGAGGCACATCCCTTTTATTGCTTATACCTTACCGACGGCAATGGCAACAGCAATAACAATAACAATAACAATAACAATACCAACAACAACAGCACTTGGGAGTCGGTCGCCTGCTGCAGTCTTACACACTGCGCCAAAAGCATACAGTAACTCTCTCTCGACACCGCCCAGATAGGAGATTCGTCATTCGTTCCAAGACATGCAGAAATCGGAGAAACTCGTCAACTCTAACCCCTCTTCGCGCCCAACGAGGTGGAGGAAGCCGTGATGGTAGTATCGTGCATGGGAAATAAGCGAGACTATTGCGCACGAGAGCGGTCTGGAACACAAAATGACTTCGCTTGATATCGATCATCTTGGTGGTGCGGTATCTTCTGCCCACCTTCACCGCAACCTCTTCGCGATGAGACAGCGGGATGGCTTGGGGCTCGTTTGTTAGGGTGCTAAGGGGGGACAGCGCCGCTACCGTGAGAACGCCATAGGGACATGGGGAGGGGAGGGGGGCCTATAGCAACTATGTAAGATGATATGATCCGCAGTGACAGTGAATTGCTGGGACGAATCGACTTGGAAAATTTGCGACTTTGGGCCCGGGTCCGAGTATTTCCCCCACCGTTGTTATCTGCCCAGGGGATGAGGATGGGGAAATTCACTGCGAGCGATGGAACATCGGTGGCTGCAGATGATGGCGGTGACGGCTTTTGCTGATAGGCTGCGCGAGCGGAAACAAGCTGTTCCGGAGAAAGGTCTGTGATCTGGCCCTCCCAATCCTTGGTGTGCCTGACCAGAACTGGAGAGACTCACTCACCACATTTCCTTTTACAGAAACACGGCGAGGCGCCAGATCGTCAAGTGGGATGGCGCTCACTGCAAGCCGACGATGTCTTTGCCTCTTTGTGTTTAAACGTCCAAGTCTATCCTAGCGCGATGCAGTGAACGTGCTGAACAACCACCCCCTTGCCCCCTGGTCCGTCCATCCCTTGCCGGCTCATTGCCCATCATCCCCCCCCTTTCGTCAATGTATCGAAGGACTCAACAACACGTCGCCGTGATGGAGTCGCAGGTTTCGTGTTCCCGTGCGACCAGTTCGTATGTCGTGGTATCCATGGTATTCTTGGTGTCCAACCGGATAGTATCATGTCCTTGAAATTGATTGACGGACCCTTGCACCTTGTGGCCAAATTTAGGCCACAGTTACATCGGATAGCAAGCTCTCTCCCCTTTCACTGCCTCAACTCCCCGTGCGGCCCGCGGCTTAAACTCCGGTCATCGAGGCGTGAGCAATGATGCGGGGAACCGGCTGGTGGCAGTGGCCACTGCTGCCCCCCAAATGCCAAATCCCCAAATCAATGAAGTCATGTGGCACGAGGTGTGGGTTAATACTCTGTGCATTTGGCCAAGTTCTTGACGTGCCCGGCCACCGTTACCTCGCAGCAATCCAGCGATGCGGGCATGCGAGAGAGCATGCAGCGGAAAACAACCTCAAATCTTCTTACTATTTCTCGGTTGAAGGCGGCATCTTTCCCCCCCTGGCAAGTCCTGCAGATGTTATTTCGACATGGACGAGGCTCCAACCTCTGTATCGAACGCAAGCCGCGTACAGAGTACATGGGGTACATCCATTGGGATCCGGTGGTCACTGTCGATATTGATATTGGTTCTAGAAGCTTGTCATTGATGAATAGCTCACCTGATTTGGAAATTTCCTGCACGGCTTGACCTGCATCACGATGCCGCCCTTTGAAAGTGCTGCCACACTGGCAGCCTGCGCCTTTACGCCTTCCCACAAACCACACCCGCCCACCCGTTTGGTGTGGGAGAAATAGCGCCCGTTTTTCTCAAATGCCAAATGCCGTACTTGATCAGGTCTGGGCCATTGCTCAGTGAGTGAGGGGTCGTTTGTTCATCAATTTGGACCTCCGTTCCAGGCACACTTCTCATGGGTAGATTGGTTTCTCTGATTGGCCCAAACCAAGACGGTGGCTTGATGCTGCATTCAAGCTCGTAAATGTGCGCGGGACTTACCGCTGAACAACTGGTAAGACAATCCTAGGGGAGATTGGTCCTTCCTTGCAATCACTGGAGCCGATGGTTTAGCTATGAGTTCCTGACTCTTCCCTGGCCATGAGATTTGTGACGATGGGGGTTGTCTGCACACTCCAAGGCATCACATTTGGTGGTCTTTTTGTTCTGGACTGGCTCGTGCACCGCATGCTGTTTCGGTGCCGAAATCTCTGGCTAGACCTCCTTAGGTTAGTGCGTCGACATCAGATGTGTGTCTCGCCTCGTTTACTATTTCTCCTTTTGGTCAAGCTCGCTTGATCCCTGGTTCCAGACTTCCTATTGGTTGGGGGACGAAAAGCAAAGTTTGGAGATCTGCGGCACAGAGCCCGGATCCAAGAATTGAAGAAACACCCAATGCGCCAATCTCTTTGGCGGCATTGATGATCGGTTGCGAGAATTAAGGGACCGACGGAGACCAATTATCAAGGGCAATCCTTTCTTTTCCACCTCCCTGGTCCGTGGGCAAATTGAGTACCATGGGGAGCAGAGTTATGGGAAGAGCATCAGAGCGATGGGCGATACGAGTTGACGGTCCAGTAGAACTCTCTGTCGGAGGATTGGTCCTTATTCTGGGGGATTTATCCGAGCCCTTGTTGCTTGAATTCTTTCTGCATTGTGCAGAGTATCTCCCAATGCAACACAGGACGGGTTTGTGAGATGGACGTGATTCGGGCAAACCGATGCGTTCTGTTTATCTTCATTTCGCCTTTGTGACATGTCGATAGCCTGATGGGAAGGCGGAAAGAAGAGACAAGAAATGAACTGTTTGTTTGTCACTCTGCGGAGCATCTTCCTGAAGACTCCGGAACGGTGGCCGGAGACGGTGGACGGGCCGGCTCCAGGCACGGCGTGCGACGGTCTCTGTTGTCGATCGGATTGATCCGAGAGCTCTCCCGCAGCTTTGCTGTATCCGGACCGTATTCGTCTTGACTCGACGCCACCGTGCATGACCTTTCTGCACCGACAACACTTGTCGAAATCTTGAACCAGGAGTTGGGAAAAGAGCCGTTGGGGGCCGTTGCCCAGAAAACAAAACAGCTATCGTGCGTTTCGGGGCCGTTTTGAAGTGGGGCGACATCACCGTACGGAGAGCGACAGCCACCAGTTTTCTCAATCATCACTGATCTCTTCGATCGAGTGGACTGCGATGGTGGATGACACCCACATCATCACCCACACTGCTTGTGGGCTTCGGGGAGGCCGCCTTGGCGACCCCCAATCTCAAGATCTGGAGACATGAAGCAACTGGAGTCTCTAAAGTATGGATCCTCATGAGATCCATATTCCATATCGACGGTGTCGGATTTGAGAGAATTTGCAAATCTGCCTTGATTGCCTGAAAATGCCTTGCCCATAGTGATTTTTTTCTTCGATGATCCACCTCGAGAGCTGCAAGGAAAAAAAAACAAGAAGTCGGAAACATGAAACTGGCCGATCGCGCTGTTCCATTTCTGGCCTTGTCGCACTGATTGCCCAAAATGGTATCGTGTCGTCTCTGCATTACCGTGCTGCCAACCCGAGCGAGCTCCAAAACTTGGCGAGATTGAGTGTTGCCAACCCGAAGCTTTTCGTGACAGAGTCGCAGCCGACACAACCCTTCACCACCTGCGCGACACTGTCGACTGGGGAGACCGACGGCCTGGAGGTGTGATTGATGAGCGATGGAGTGGTATCGTGGGAAATCAACGACATGGTCCTTGGATGGAATTTTGTGCAAGGATGGTGAAGATCAGCGACGGCGGGTCCCGTGGTCCGCGACCGACAGAGGACTGTACCGCAGGGGTCTGAAGAGGTACCTTTCTGAGAGGGGAAAAGATGTGGCACAGTCGGCTCTGTAAAGTGAAGAAAAGAGAAAGTTGAAAACAAACCACGCAAGTTCACGGACCACCACTGGCGTTGAGTAAAAAAATGACCACCAATTTGGATTCGAATGGGCTCAGCCCTACCATATCTCCAGATCGAGGAACTGTTGCATCATTCAGCCACCGTATCGATTGGACAGGTCGATTTTTAGAACACACCTTAGTGTGCGGATGCAGCAATTCAAGTTGGAACTCGGAAAGAGGTCTGTTTCAAAACTTTGGAGATCGGATTACTGCAGCTCTTTCCGACAGAATGGAAAAGTTCAAGGCTTGGTTCAATTTACGCCCTGTCCAAAACTTGCGCTAAGATGACAGGTGCCGATGACGGGATTGCGCAAAAAATCTCACGAACCACTCATTACTATGCTGACCGCTTCCTCGGAATCAACGTCTCTCACCCCCGATATTTGCTGTTGCTGTGTTGGCACTCTGACCGTCAATCATCCTTATCCCGACCTAGGTGAAGATTTGCTGTCACCTTGTTACTTGACGGGACAGACAACCAACCCGGATTGCATTTCGCCCGATCTTACTTCTGATGAAGTGCATCCAACCACTGGCCCCCATTTCTCATAAGAGTGGATCTCGATGTCTTGTTCTCTTGTTTGATGCTCATCTGCCGGTCAAGACCCGTGGGCAGGCCAAGTAGCATGAACCAAACAAGCCACTCCCCTTTTTCGTACAGATGGCATGTATCGTCACGGCGAATCATGCGTCAGAGGCACAGGCGTTAAGATGTCGCCCTGGAATAAGCGCGTCAGTCTGTGAGTTCTTTCGGCAGTCGCGGTAAGAGGGGTCTCTGTTGGAGAGAAAACCACCTAAGCGACATCTCCAGACGAGCAGTCAGTGCCGGCGGGGGTGGCGGAGCATTTCTTTAGTCGACGTTCAAGTGCCAGCAATTGGGATGAAAATAAACCATTCTCAGAGGCCGCGGCGGAGAGTTCCGACTGTTTGTGGGGGAGGCAATGCTCCAACTATCACATAGCTACAGGAACGCATCATGCATGTCCGAACTCTGTCGACCGCCACTGAACCCTTCCTCCGGTGTTTGGTGGCTGGCTCGGCGTGGAGACGCCACCACACACAAGCCAATGACATTGAATATTGGCAATGTAATCTTGTTGCATTTTTGGTTTTTAATTTTACTGACAGAGACTTGACGGAATGCCGCAGATGACTAGCAGATGAGTATCACATAGTTGAAGCATTTTCCCGTTCCAACTTACGAAATGGATATTCTGCTGCGCACAGATCAAGAAAGAATTGGAACGAATGGCCGACTCCTCGGGGATACTACCCTCCCGCATCGGCGACCAGAAGTGCGTCAGATTACACGACAGGCAACTGCAGAAGCAATGGCTTTCACGGACGGCTGCATGTGGTCGGTGTCACTTTTCCCTGCGTCGGTGAATGAATGAGCCAAGAGTTCTGGTGAGGTGAGTGGTGTGCATGGGTGAGGGGCAGAGAGAGTGAAATGATTACACGTAATTACCCATAACACCACCATCTGTCAATGTTGTAAAGTCAGATCTGTGTAATTCGGTCATGGTTGCACCGCCTCTTCTCCGATAGCCCTCTCTGATTATTTTTGGATTTTACCTTTCCCCACACACCGGGAGAGACACGGCGGGGACACCCTAGTCTCACCCGGGCACCCGTCCCTCGACGTGCCCCGCCCCAACGTAAAGACACCAATCAGCCACCTATGAGCGGATCATGCCGGGCTCAGCCACCTTTTGGGTCTCTCGAGTCTGGGCAGGTACCTCTTTGCATTTCTGCAGGAGGGTTACACTGGGAACTTTTGGGTGTGCTTTTCCATTTCGACAGCTTTTTTGGTTCAATGGCGCGGGTGTCGTTCCAGGTTGATACTGATGCTACAGAACATTCGAACATGGCAATCACACACTGGACGAGAGGATGGCTCGATTGCCCTGCGGTCTTTTTCTTGGGCATCGTAAGGCACGGCAGGACAGGACTTCCCTGCGGAAAGTGTCTCCGACCAACAATCCGGAGTGAGTCCAGACTCCAGAACTTCGCATTCGGAAGTTATTTTCCTGCGAGAAAGCATCCACCGCATTCCCCGCCCGGATCGGACCCTGCATCTCGTGTCAGTCTGATTTTCTCTCCAGATCGCAGAGTTCGATCCACAACAGATTCTTGCACAGTATCAATCAGAGACATGGTCCGGGAGAATGGGAGAAGCATCAATCACCGACACGCAAATGACATATGCCGGATCGGTCTGTGTGCGGTTGCACAGTCCAATGCGTCACGAATTAATAAACACAAACCGTGGGCTTGCATCTTTTCATTACATCGACGACGTCTCCGAGATTAACATTAGCCTTTTGTGCTAAAGAAGCTTGGCCTCGAGTAAAACCACGACAAACACAGGACGTATGCCAAGACGTCACACATCTCTGTGGAAGAGGAGACAGATGTGAGATTTGAGATATCTACACCACAACCATCGGTGATCAGAGCCTCTTCGGGGCAAAAGCCCACGTGTGTGTCTCCTAGGAGTTCCGTGTCCACTGACACATTGTCGCAGCCGCGGAGGAAATCGACTGGACCGGATACGAATAATATCTCTGTTGAAGAAGACGGGCAACATGGGCTTCCAGTGTTGTCGGCGTCATAGGTCACAGTGTGCCCGTTACATCCGCATCATCCACCTCTCATATTTGCTGGTGGGCCATTTCATTTGTAGTTGCGGATGCCCCTCCGAACATGTTCGACCAGCCCAACACGGACTTGGACCATCTGGTGTATTTGCCCGGCACAAGCAAGATGCCTGCTTCTTTCACTTTGTACCGAGCACACTGTCATCTCATCTCGCAAGCTCGTGGAAGGCCAAGAACCTGTTCTTCGCACCGATGCATCCGGGATGCCACCGTCGATGATGCAGGAAAAGGTCGTTTTCAACATATGCATGCCTCAAGCCACGATTTGCCGCGATTGACTTGCACTGGGTGCCCTCCCACTCGACATGTGAGGGGAAGATGGGTTGGCCCAATCCGGACTTGGATAAGGCTGTGCACTTTATTTCGAGCGCACAACACAGCATATCGTGCATCACGTCCTGGGTCGGATTCGGCTTCCTATTGGCTGGCCAAGCTTCTCAAGCCACTATGCCGAATAAGATGAAGGACACGACCCCGATGGCACCAAAGAACTGGGGCGCTGCAGTGACTTGTAGTGGATGGACTGGACGGGTTGGCAGGCTTAATCATCGACCAGCAACTCGGGTGTGCGCAGCAGCAGCAGCAGTGCACTAGTCGCAGACGCAAAGACGGGAGCGCAGCACATATTGTGAATAAAAATATCTTTTTTTCTTTGATCTGGCATGCGACCAAAGATTCGGATACAGGATAGGACCTGCGGCGCGGCCAGAGCCTCCACAATATCCCACGGCAGTTGAAGCTATGATGGAATCATGGTTGGTGATGGCTTCTTTGTTTCATGGTACGGGTCTGTCGGAAAACGGACTGCCGAATCCAGTTTGTCGGTTGGCCTGGTCCTGTCCGGCTTTTGCGAATCTCTTGGCCGCCGATGGTGTGTGGACTCCTGCGCTTGTGTTTGTTTTGTGGAGTAGCCGAGGAGGAGACACGATTTTGGCGGCCAGAGGTTCTCGCCCTCGCAAGGCCCAAAAACCCCCAAGAGGGGTCAAACGCCAGAGTGTGCTTGAGAGTGGGAAAATATGGGCTATTTTCTTCCCAAAACGGTGTCTAAGCCGTGAGACTGTCTTGAGGACATGTCCGTCTCACAGCTAGTTCACCGGTCGTGCGACGGATGGGTACCTTGTGATTCACCCGGCCACCAGACCATCAGACTCCCAGAGGCAGACGACAAACAGCAGACACAGAGGGGTGAGGGGTGTGTAAAACCTGGGATGGCGGCGAGAGCTGGCCGGGATTTCCTCCCTTTTCTCTGGGTTGTCACATACAAGACTATCTGGGGATTCAAACGCACACATCTGACTGGCTCCGAGATCTCGGAGGAGGAAAAAATAAGAAAACAGCACACAAGATTCAGGGGTTCAATAAGAAATACGCTGTAATGCCTTTTTCTTGGGGGGTGGAAAATAGAGCACATTTGGGCGACAAAGAAACGCGTCTACGGCGGGCGGGCGATGCACTCACTGGCATTGGACTTTGGCTTGTGATGACAGGGATCTACCCAGTGACAAAGCCCTGGCGGCTGCCAATAATTCAAGAGCACACACAACAAAAGAGTCAGTCCAGAACGAAAACCGGTCAAGGCCCAGGTGTGGGGGAGAAAGCACCCAACCACCACCACAACGGACGCCAAAGATTCTGTTTCAGTTAGTGTGAGGATGAGGATGAATTCGAGGGGAAAGGGGGTGGGTAGTAAGATGGCGAGAACAAGAGACGAGGGACGAGCCCACACAGACGGGACGGCGGTCGCGATCCCAGAATCGAATGTCTGTGTCTCCGCCTCTGTCTCATTCCGGCTCTCGCGTGGTGTTCTGCTCTTCCGCGGCAAGCAGTGAGCGACAGTCGAGGAACTGCAACTCCTCTGCAAGCACGCACCAAGCCTTCGAGGTCTCCATCCACTCGCTAACCCCTGTCTTTTGTGCACGCCAACCAGAGAGCCGGATGGTGGAGGGGGGGAGGGACCACCAACCTGCTCGAGGACTGGGCCCCGTTTTCTGAGGGCTCCCAAACATCCTTGTCCCTTGACCCTCGCCCACCCCTGTCAGCGAGAGCCCAAGATGAGGTACAAAGTACATTGATACCCTGCCCCATGCAACCCAAGCTTTGTACCAAGGTATCTTCGTACCTGACAAGGGGCTAATGTACCACCCCCCCCATGCATCTGTGAGCACTGAGCCTCTCTGGGCCGGGAGCCCTACTGGAGATCTGCCTCCACCAGCGAGAAGCTCATGGGGGGTATTTAGAATCCTCATGTCCCCCCGAAGCACATCCACAAATGCACACGCTCACCATCCCGTGTCGAACATCATCCCCGGATTCAAGTGTTTTGCATCATACCCCACGCTCCGGCTAGTTCTTCGACAAGGACTTACACTCGTTCTCCTTCGAGGTGCAGCAAAGCAGGTACTGTTTACTTGAGATATCGACACCAGAACAAAAGCTCAAACCAAGTAAAACAACTGGACGACTTTTCGAAGCAACAACTCGAGATCTAGAGCGATTCCTCAGAAACCCCCTAATAAGCAAGCAAACAAACAAACAAACAAACAAACCATCGGCAACAAGACGACGACACGCAATATTGCATTCGTTGTCTGGAGCATGCGCGCAGGTCCGTCGTCATCGATGTCACAGGCTGCCTTGAGGCGGCAATCACTAACACGGGTGTCTCTCTCCAGCCTGAGCCCTCTTGTCACTCGTTTAGCAGTTTGATTCAGGAGATCTCCCCACGGGCCCGCTCCTCTCCAACCCAGCTTATTACCTGCCGACCGCATGGTCATTCCCGGCCACCACGAGGCCAAAGACTTACACCATATCAAAATGTATCCCGAGCCGCCTCACTACCAATCAGCACCAATGGAGGTGAACGGTCTTTCCCCAGAGGCATACAGCACATACTCTTCGCGATCATCGCACGAGTACCCAACGACCATGGCCTACGAGCAGGGCCAGATTTACGCAGAAGCCCCATACATGTACCAGAACGGCCCCAACGGGTCATCACCCGGTCTGTATACTGACGAGAACGACAACCGTGGGCCGGCATCAGACCTTAGCATCGCCAGTGCCTCATCCTCCAACGTGGGCTCCCCGCTTTCGAGCCACGGGCAGATGGACGGACAGATGGCGCCGATCCCAGAGTGGGCCACGGGCCCCCACGGACTTGGACTGAACCCCGGGATTGTCGAGAGCGATTACGCTGAATACTCGTACGCGCCTGACGGATATGAGTACAATCCGGGTTTCGAGTATCCCGTCAGCAAAACTCCAGGATTTGTTGGTGAGTTGGCACAGATCCCTAGGTCTTCTTCTTCATCCTGTTTTTCTGGTCTCTCTGCTCCTCCTCGCTCGGCCTGGAGCCCGCGCGCGCACCGACACGCGCACCGCGGTTCCTCTGGTTCTATTTCCTCTTCTATTTCCTGCGATTCCACGGCGACGGTCGTCCCAAGGCCTTCAACACCCCCTTCTGTGCTTGCTGTCGACACGCGCCTGGCACAGGCGTCCGTGATTGCGTCTCCATCGCACTCGGCGGCCTCTTCAACGGCTCCAGGGCTTGTTTTTGCTTCTCCTGCTGCCTCTTCTGCCTCTTCTTTCTCTTCTCCTCACCTCCCGGCGTGGAGCAGTCCACCCTTGGGGGGCAGCCCCACGGCTCACCCCAAGACGCCTTCTCACCGTCTTCTTTCGTCTCCTTTCTTTTCCCAGTCAAGCGGGCATTTCGTTCCCCCTCTTCAGACTTCTTGTTGGTTTCCTCTGTCGCGAACTCAGCTCTTCTTGGACGGACAGCACACTAACCGGAATCGCCCATCTGCAGATCCCATTCTGATTCACCCAGACGCGAGGCCAATGATGCCCGGTTACGATCAATCGTACCCAGCACCTCCTTCTGCATACCCAGCATCTCCCGCTCTCTCGGCATCGCCACAACTCCGCAACGGCAGCACCTCGCCCTTCATGTCTAACTGCTACCCCGGCTTCTCGCCGTTCCCGCCGCCGGTTGAGGCGCAAAGAAGACCATCAATCGTTTCCTACAACTCCAACACATATTCACCCGAAAACCCATACAGCGGGGACGAATCCAGGGAGAAGCAGAGATGCCCACACCCAGAGTGCGGCAAGGTCTTCAAGGACCTCAAGGCGCACATGCTGACCCACCAAGAGGAGCGCCCCGAGAAGTGTCCCATCGCAACATGCGAATATCATGTCAAGGGGTTTGCGAGGAAGTACGACAAGAACAGACACACGTTGACCCACTACAAGGGCACAATGGTCTGTGGTTTCTGCCCGGGCTCAGGCTCCGCGGCAGAGAAGTCATTCAACCGCGCCGACGTTTTCAAGCGCCACTTGACCGCCGTCCACGGTGTGGAGCAGACACCGCCCAACAGCCGGAAGAAGACAGGAGGTGCTTCTGGCAACAACGCCAACAAGAAGTTGACAGGATATGCGCCAGACGCCACCGGCAAGTGCTCAACCTGCTCGCAGACTTTCAGCAATGCTCAGGACTTCTATGAGCATCTTGACGACTGCGTGCTGCGCATCGTTCAGCAGGAGGACCCTGCAGAGGCTATCAACGCTAAGCGGTTGGCTGAGGTCGAGAATGATCGGGATGTGGTCAACACTCTCGAGAAGAACAATCTCCCTACCACTACAATGATGAACAGCGCTGAAGATGCAGAGGACGAGGACGAGAACATGGAGGATGGCGAGCTCGACGACGAGGCCAAGCTGGCTCGCGGCTTGAAGGGGTCGCCTACCAAGAGGAAGGGCGGCAACCCTCCCAACGGAGTGCAAAAATCCCGCGGCATGACGCATTCGCGAGGTGGCTACCCGGTGGCAGTAAAGTCCAGGGGTCGCAAGAACAGGCGCGACTATCCATCATCATGGGGCTTTGACAAGGGCCAGATGACCATGAAGAAGCGAGTCATGGCTGTCTTTGACGGGCCGCGACGCCTGCACAAGGATGACATGATGCTCTCGACCGAACAGGAAGTCCGCATCAAGCTGTCTGACGGCAAGTCGTACGTCACCGACCTCGACCTGCAAACCCTCAAGCGTGCTCAAGGCTACCTCAACGCGACCGACGAAGAGAAGGGTCCCTGGGTCTCGGACGACCTGACCGAGGAGCAGATCAAGCAGATGCTTTCTCTCACTCCTGACACTGCTCAGTCTATTGCCACCGCCACTGCCGCTCAATAAGCTGCACCTAAGACTGCGATGTCTATACAACATACACACTCCCGCTTAATTATCATCACCTACTCATCTCCTTAGAAAGCGGTCAAAAAGATCGCATGGGACATTCTACAACGGGCTTCTAAAAAAACAAACACCCCCCTTTTGGAAGGGGGCATGAACTGGCGCACGCGGGCTTTTTTCCTTTTAACACCAACGGGTCTGGGATCAAAGGAAGGGCGGAATTGGGATCTAATGAATGTGAAATGAAATGAAACCACCACCACCACCACCACTACTGCTTTCTTATACCACGGTGGATTGCCTCACCCCTTCCCTGTTTTACCCCCTCATATTTTTGTCTTATTTCTTTTCTTTTCTTTTTCCTTCTTGCTTTTGAAAGCCCCAATTATATATATATATATATATATATATATATATATATACACGGGGCGCAAACACGATACCCTGTTTCCAACACCATACTTTTCTTTCTTTCATTCTTTTTCGCTTTCAATTTATTATGTCGAGGGGGAAAGGGAAGGGAAGGGGGAGGATGTCGGCTTTATTGGGATGAATAGGACATGGGACTACTGGGATGGGATGGGATAGGATGGGATGGGATGGCGAAGGATTTCCTTGGAAATGGTCGTGTCTCTCTCTGCCTTCTAATGTTTTTATATTGGTATTATTCATCTGCTACTACTTGTACGAATATGATTTTGTTGACCTGAAAACAAAAGTGTTCTTTCGCTTCTCTTGCAGTGAGGCGATCCCATCTATCGTTGCGTCTCCCTTTTTTCTTCTTTCTTTTTTATACAGATCTGATTCCTATGACTACCGATTATTGCTAAAAACCGATCTGGGCGGCCCGCTTTCCAAGAAAGCTTGGCCGTGCGTGGGGACAGACATCATCCCCGCTGCAAATCACTGACGGCATTTAACCTCAGTTTTGCTAAGACTGGGCTCTGTGGTAGAAAGCAAAAAACGTCTTCACTTGGTGTTTGCTTGCTTGTCGCCAACCCAAGAAAACAACCAACATTTTATGAAAAAAAGTGGAAATTCATGGTAAAAATTAAAATAATAAAAACACCCCCTGTGCGACCCAGACAGGCCCTTCCCCCTCACCTTCCCCTTCGCGTGAGGTGACTCCGCCGATATGATAAGAAGGAGGGTCAGTTTTCCATCAAGTTCCAGAGTCGCACCACAACCACCACAACCACCATCTACCTCTTTATTTCCCGTACCCTCGGAAATTTATCCCCAAAAATCTCTGCCTGTTACGTAGTAAACAGCGGGCTGTTGATTTTGGGGTTCATGCCCGCACCGTCTCCTTTGGTGATATCGCGCCCCCCCCCCCCCCCCCTCCCCCATAGATCCACTGCACTAATTAAGGCGTACCTACGTTACCCATCCATCTCACTTGCCCCGAGCCTGACTTACGCAAACCTTATTTTTTATTTTTTTATTTTTTTTGGTAATCTCATCTCACTCACCTTGACACACTCACCTCTCATCTCACAATCAGAACCCCTCATAAATCTCGCCCCTCTTAAAATGGCGCTCATAGCCCGTCTGACGCTAACCGGGCCTGACACCTCCGACCCAGAAGACTTTCTCTCATCCTCCCTGGGCGTCATTTTCCGTGAGTTTCGCATCCTTTCCCTCTTTCTCACACTCCCACAACTAACTAACCCCCATCCCAGCCGACGACGTAACCAACCAACACGGCGACGCAGACCACGGCCTCCTCTACACCTCTCCACACCTTCCCAGGCCCTTGCAAATTTCCCTCGCCCAAGTATCAGCCGAAAAGGACCGTCACCTATTCAGCCACTACCTCTGGAATTCCTCTTTACTACTGGCAGAGCTAATCGAATCCGGGACTCTCAGACTCAGCACAACTGAGACTGACAAGGAACGATCCTTTGATGTTTCCGGACTGAGCACCATCGAACTCGGCGCCGGAACTGCTTTACCCTCCGTAATGGGCGGTCTGTTGGGAGCGAAAAGGGTCGTCGTGACTGATTATCCTGCTCCTCCTGTTATCAAGACCTTAAGAGAAAATGTGACCTCTTTAATCAAGGTTGAAAATGCCCCAGCGGGGAAGTTTGATGTGAAGGAGGTCAAAGTCGACGGTCACGGCTGGGGAGATTTCGACACGGAACTGGCGATGGAGTACAAGCATCAGTTTGATAGGGTGTACGTGGCGGACTGCTTGTGGATGCCCTGGCAGCATGAGAATCTGAGAAGGTCGATAGAGTGGTTCATGGGCGAGGGCGAGGATGCGAGGGCGTGGGTGGTTGCTGGGTTTCATACTGGACGAGAAAAGATGGCTCCGTTTTTTGACGCGGACAAGTTGAGGACGATCGGGTTGGAGGTTGAGAAGATTTGGGAGAGGGATTGCGATGGGGTCGATCGGGAGTGGGTTACGGATCGGGGGGTGGAGGATAGCAGTGTTCGGAAGAGGTGGTTGGTTGTCGGTGTTTTGAGGAGGATACGAAAGCAGGAGACGGGTTTCGAGGGTGAGGGGAGGTAGTTGCTTAGGGTGAGGTCGTCGAGGTCGTCGAGGCCGTCGGGGTCGGTGATATTGAGGCTACCTGCGCGTTAAGCCCTGCGAATCATGTAGTTCTCCTGGACATCTAATGGTCTTGGTCTACTAGTCCTTTGGTTAAACAGTCAAAGGTATTCCTGTTCGGGATCCTCCATGTCATTACGTGGTCGGGTTCGTCCATATGAGTGTATCCCAAGATCCCAAGCATAGAGCAGGCCATCAACGGATATCCAATCCTACTATGTGGGGGTTGTCGAAGTCGTCGAGGGGATCGGGTATACCGTATTGTCGTCGAGCTCATTGTCGGTGATGTTGTGTTCATGCTGCAGATCATGTACTCCTACTGGTCGGCCCATTACTCCCAGCATCTGATCCACCTAGTCGTAATAGTCCTGTTGGTCGTCCAGCCCTCTTAGACCTCTATCACCTCGTCCAACGCTTCAAGTGCCCCTGTTGTATGTCACTCTTCCGGGCCCTCCATGTCGTCCAGTGGTCGAGATCGTCCATTTTCATCCATACTGGGTACCAAGCACGAAATAGGCCACTCAAGTATTATCCGATATAACTTGGTAGGTATTGTCGAGGTCTTCAAAGTCCTCGAGGTTCTGTGGGTGAGATCAAAGTCCGGGTATAGCGGCAAGGGTTCCACAAAACATCCGATCCATGAAATTGCTGAGGTATGTGGGCGCTGGGGAGACCGAGTGAAAGGCATCAATCAGCAGAGGCAAGCCGAAGGTCTTCGGGAGGGAAGCGAACAAGATATTATACCCGGAAATCCGGACCTACCTTGGCCCTCTTCACCTCACGTCCCGCCCCGGCCGTTCCTGGTTAAGCGTGGAGGGAGAGCTGAAGAGCTAAGCTCCACTCCTTGTTTCCTTCGAGGCATGGCGTCGTCGCCAACAAGAGAACGCGGAATGCAAGCTGAAAGGCCAACATGTTAAGCACTCTCATATAATCTCATGGTCACCTCTTAACAAGCGCGGAACGGCCTCCGCCCTTTTGCAGAACAGAGCCAAGGCCCTTGACCAAATATTGGCTTCTTCGAAATCCTGGTTTTGATGCTGCGTGATGTTCAGCTCGCAAAACATTTCCTGCCTGATTGGGCAACGCGATTTTGTGGCGTCCACGGTCTATCCCGTCCCCGGCCATGACGACGGGCCAACTCAGTCCCTTGCTGACATGTGCATTGATACCGAGCGCGCCCAGTCGACTGGCTCAGGAGCGGGAGCGGTGAGCATAACAGTTAGGTTCTTGCCCAACCAAAGGCCGCGGACGATGATAAATGCTCTTTCATCGCTTGGAGAGAGATGAAAAAAAAAGATGAGAAAAAAAAAGAGAAAAAGTGAATAAAAATAAAATGATTGTGAGCTAAGCCATGAGGATCTGCTCCTATTGTTCAACCATCGTCTTGGCTTCACTTGGAGCTCCACAGGGACCCCCATTCAGCCAAGAAACCACCCACGAGCTGGACATTGGTGGATATTTATAGAGAACGGCAGTTGGCATATAATTATTCTGCGTTGTGAAAAGCCGCGGACATGAAGCTTCTGGATGGTGCCTCACCCAGTCAGCTGGCGGTGGCAGTGTCTCCCAAGCGGAAATGTTTTCATTTCAGCAAGTTGGGGACAACAATCAGGAGAATAGCAGGGCTTGAGAAAATCAATAGCCCTTGCTGAGTATTGAAAGTCCTTTTGGAGGAAAAGTAGAGCTGGGTGTGAAGAACCACGCTGAAAAAAGAAAGTTCAAGGGGGACATGGTGGCTCATCCCGTCATCAGCAGACTCAGAGGTCTGCAGGTTCGACTCTCCATCCCCATCCTGCTGGTGTCTGAGGATCCAGCATCTTCATCCCAGAGGCCAAGCATAGCTCCATGACAACGCTTCGGACGGCTTTCACCTCATCAACTGTCGCCCCGCCATTGAGGGCACCTCTCAAATGGCCCTTCAGTTGAGGGTTTACCTAGACGCTCATCAGCTCAACACCAGGACGGCGTCCTTTTCATGCTCACATCTTGAGGTATCAGTCCGGCGATCATAACGAATGAGGTTTCAGCGGGGCTTAGGACACTAGTATTGCTGAGAACATATCCATAGACCAGGCGAGCGACCAAGCCCAAGTCCTCTGTGCCAGACCTGTCCATCTGTCCCATGACGCGTTTAGTAATCTTACCGTAGATGGCCTCGAAAAAGCTCTGGCCGCGCTGTAGAATATCAGTTGCGGGACTGTCATAAACATCATGGCGACGGCCTGTGGGAGAGCTGCTGTCGTTCGGATCGTCTAGCAGGTCATATGGGGTTACTTTCTTCAGCTCTAGGAGCGCATTGATTGTCTATGTTTTGGTCATGAGCATGAGCACGGATGTTCGAATCGAGATTCCGAGTCAATGATAATACCTTGGGGACTCCTCCCACAGCAGCAGCCTTTACTAGAGCCTCACGTATCCGTCGTGAGATGCGAAGCTTCTCGTTTTGACCTGGCACGCCAACGTCGGCACGGCCCGCGCCATTCTGCAGGGCGTACTGATAAACCTTGGGTATTTCATCAGGACGGTTGAGCTGCGACAGCGTTGTTGCAGCAATGCAATACCAAGTATGTGCAGGCAAGTTCGGATGACTTCGTATTGAGGAGAGGAGGGCTGGTGTGACGATGGCAGGAAGGGAGCTCATGATGTCAGGGCTGCTGGAAAGTATGAAAGTATGCAGGGTAGGTTTGTTGAGAAAGGAAGTCGCAGTTCCGTTCCGGGACAGACTCTGTGACAAAGGCACGCTCAGCCACATCGAAGCTTCCCCCAGAGGCTTCGCAACCAATCAGCATGAAGAACGATTGCAGAAAAGGGCAAAACGTGTGGCTAGTGTCTTGGTATTTGGTGCGTCATCCACAATCCGACTCGATCGTTTCAGTCACCAGGGCCCCCGGGCACCCGGCCCCCCGTGGATTTCCCCAAACGTGGCATCAATTGGGGGCAGTTAACAACGTGGAAAGTCGCGACATCATTTCCATCTCCAACAAGCACAACTGAAGCAAGCAACTTTTGGTTTGCGACAAACCATTGCATCGCCGCCAACTGAGCGGACGACCATGGACTCTTGAATTTAATTGACCTTCTCACAACTGAACTTTGACTCTTGGCCTCTGATTAAACCGATGAAGATGCGGCTCGCCTGGTACGCAGGGGTAAGTCTTGTTCTTTGAAGCGATACGCAAAGGGAGCTCCGCTATTGCTGAAGCTTCCCCCTCAAGCTCCCTTAACCCACCACGCCACCATCGCAACTGTTACAGCCGTCACCACAACCACAATGCTGACATATTGTCTATCTAGGCCTCAACCGGCCTGGCGGCCGCTGTGGTTGCTTCCGCTTTCTACCAGCGGTCCAATTTCTACTCTGCCATGGTGCACCTCGCCCAGAACAACATCTCTCTAATAGTATGCCCCTCCATTGTGTGATGCCACCCAGCTCTGCCCACCCTCTAACTACAAACTGCGGCGCAGGTCCTCGCAAACCTGGCGTTTGTGGTCTATGGCTC
Organism: Cladorrhinum sp. PSN332; assembly: GCA_033297175.1. Classification (NCBI taxonomy): domain Eukaryota; kingdom Fungi; phylum Ascomycota; class Sordariomycetes; order Sordariales; family Podosporaceae; genus Cladorrhinum; species Cladorrhinum sp. PSN332. Next base: position 556,748 of record MU858813.1, on the reverse strand, counting down.
GTTCATGTATGGCCTCCAGCGCCTTTGCTTCGGCCCCTTGCGTGTCACCGAAATCGAGCAGCTATATGAGAAGGCATGGTTCGCTGTCACCGAAACCTGCCTTGCGATGACGATATTCCGCGACGAGATCGGCGCCTTCTTTCTGGTTATGTTCACGGCCCTCGTCACGGGCAAGGTTTGGGGCTGGATTGGTGAAGGCCGTATCGAGGTTCTCGAGCAACAACCCCCGACGAATCCTCGATTGTTCCACACCCGCCTCACAATCTCGCTGCTCGCCAGCGTCCTCTACGACATCTGGCTCCTCAGGTACGCCGTCAGTACTGTGGTCCAGCAGGCACGGCCCACAATGATGGTCATGTTCCTATTCGAGTTTGCGATTCTCCTCGTCTGCTCGCTTCACACCATCTCTCGATATCTCATCTCCCTGATGGAGCAACATGTCAACAAGACTCAAACCCGCCAACGCTTGGAAGAGCGCCGACGCCAGGTCCGTGAGCAGAGACTTGAAGCCGAGAGGAGAAGAGCCGACGGGAACGCCGAGGATGATAACACAGAGGTTCCACACGAGGATGACATTGACGAGATGGATATCGAAGTACCCGGCTGGGAGAACAAGGGTCAATGGGTCCTGGTACTTGATTTGGTCGCAGGTGAGTTGAGAAAGTTTTGACTGTTGCGTTGGCATAGTCTCGCATTAACATCCGGCACAGACTTCATCAAACTCATGATCTACACGGCGTTCTTCTGCGTCATCCTTACTTTTTACAACCTTCCCATTCACATTATCAGAGACTGGTTCATGACTACGAGGTCTTTTCTTAAAAGGCTTCATGCGCTCATTCGGTACCGACAGGCTCTCAAACATATGGACCAGTATCCAGATGCCACTGCTGATGACCTCGGCCGTGAGGATACTTGCATCATCTGCAGAGAAGAGATGCGTCCGTGGGACCCCGCTGATGTTGGCCAAATCGAGCGCACTCGTGCAAAGAAACTTCCATGTGGACACATCTTGCACCTTGGTTGTTTAAAGAGCTGGCTGGAGCGTCAGCAAGTCTGTCCAACATGCCGCCGACCTGTCAACCGAGATGCTCAACACGCTGGCAGAAACGGGGAAGCCATGGTCTTCAGATTTGGTCTCAACTTCCCTGCTGGCCAGAATCGACAACCTCAGGCCCAACCACCGGCGAATGGACAAGCTCAGGCTCCTGCCGGTCAGCCCGCGCAAGGAGCGGCAGCGGCAGGGGATCAAGCAAATAACCAAAATCGCAACGTTCGCATGTTCAATCTGGGTCCCGTGAGATTTGGCTTTGCTCAAGGCGGAGCCGATGAAATCAACGAGATGGCCCAACGATTAGGAATGCCACCGGACGCGGCAAACCGCCCGGCCCCGACGCCTACGGTGCCAACGGCGCCTGCCCAGGCTGGAAACACCGATAATGCACAGGCAAACATGGATCAGATTCGTTCCCAGGTTGCGGAACTCGCGCGTCGGATCCAGCACGAGATGGTTGCTGCAAACCAGACGGCACATGAGTTACAGGTTTGGCAGCATACGATCAATTCATTGACTCACGCCGTAACCGAAATTGCTCGGGTACGTCAACCAAATCAGCAACAACCGGCCCAGAGGTTGGGGGTCCCTGTTCCTCAAGGCGCGCCGGCGACCGCACCGGCAACCGCACCGGCTGCAGGCGCCCACACGCCTCAACCAACTGCAGCAGGGCCCCATACAGCGAACTGGCAGCCGCCGCAAGTTCACCCTGCCTTCCAACATCCTCAACAATTCCCTCCTGGCTTCCAACAGCATATGTGGGTTCAGCATAACCCATGGAATCAGAATCAATTTCACTATCAACTGCACCCATGGCATCAACAACAGGTCCACCATGCGCAACAACCACAGGCTTTCCAGGCTCCGGCAGTAGCAGTACCTCGAACGCTACATACTATCAATAGGCGAAATAGGACTGTTGTCTACCAAGCGGGCGATCCAGGAGCTCCCCAGGGGTTGGTATTGCCTCCTGGGTGGGCACTGATTCCTCTTTCCCGCCAACCAGACGATCAAGAGGGGGTTGTGAACGAGGAAGCCCAAGTAGAGGCCGAGATTGCCCCAGTTGAGCCTGCATTCGCACCTCAGCTCCAGGAGCAGGAGGCTGAACCTCCGCTACCCGATCATGTACAGGCGCCTCCAAATGCTCTACATGATCGCCTTCAGGCTCTTGTTCCCGAACAACAGAGCAATTCTCAGTCAGGGAGCATCGCTTCTCCCGCTCCAGCAGTCAATGATACCTCGGCTGAATCTGCAGGTGTAGTGGACGGTATCGTAAACCGACCGGTATCGCCTACGGGCTGGGATTGGCGTGAAATTGATGAAGCCGAAGCCGCTTTGGATACGCCACCTGACGAGTCTGAAAATGCACCTGCTAGTTCTTCAGCAACAGGAGAAGGTGAAGACCATAGCAGTGTAAATAGTAATGCGTCCAATCCCAGAGCAGTCACTGTGGAGGAGGCAGACGAGAACGGCAATCCTTGAGAGGTTGTTATCCAGAAATAAATAAGATATGTAATTTAGTCATTTTGGCCTTCAGTTAGCGTACAGCATTTTTTGGGGGGGGGCGTCACGGGGGGTGGCGGGTCATACTTCCTGAACAAACCCACTCCGACTGATTATCAGGGGTGTAGAGTTACCACACAGACCAATCTCAGCGTCTCTCTTCGTTTTTCTCCGGAGCTCTTTTACTGCAATATATCCGAGTGGCTTCGGGCGTGTGTGAGCGAGTGAGAGTGCGTGGCGCGAGGTTGCTGCTTCCTTGGTTAAGACGGAACCTCTGGTGGAAGTGACTGGCAGTGCCAATGAGTAGATTTGAGATGAGAAGGTAGTCCCATCCGAACATACACCGATGCCCGTGTGGGGGGAGCAGGAAGGGAGCCACAGGAGGGGGAACCACAAGGAGAAGGAGAGAGAGGTTCTTCAAGCTTCAAGATCCATCATCCGTGTGCTTACTCCCCGCGCGATCACATCCTCTCTCGGCGACAGACATGAACATATCTCAACACGATAGCCAGCACAAACTTTAGAATTTCGGCGAGGGCGGGTCAGTGTGGCTGAAAAGCATAAATTTTTCATTTTTTTTTTTTTCATTTTCGGTATTTCTTGAGGGGGAGTCCCGACGGCGGCTTATCCATTTGGACAAACGAGAAGAGTCTTCGACGGGTAACCTACACTTTTACGATAGCAGAACTCACTCGGTCCACACGTCGCAACCAACACACGTAGAAGTAGAAAGATGGCTGCCGACGCCGACAATCTTAGCAGCAGCAGCAGCAGCGAAGGTGGTGTAACGAGACGTAATAGCTCATCGACACCAGCGACTGGCGGTAATATCACGACGGCTATCACGAGTATTAGCAGCAGTCTGTCGTCGTCATTTTCAACTTTTGCGGCGCCGCTGAAGAGGGTTCCGGAGAAGTTGAGGAGGTTTGGGAGTAAAAGGCGGGCGGAGGCTTTCGAGCAGGAGGGGGAGGATGTTCGGGTTGAGCATGGTGGCGGCGACACAACCAACGAAATACAGGCCGAGGCGGCGGATACTTGGATGAATGAGGTTTCTGAAATTGAAGAAGAAGAAGAAGAAGAAGAAGAAGACGAAGAGGAGGAGGAGGATAGAAATGGAGCAAAACGAGCGGCCCTGGCGAGGGAAGCGGCTGAGATTATTCTCAGGTCGTGTTATTTTTCCTCCCGGCAGGATATGGCTACCACCATGGATAGCTCAAGCAGAACGAAGCGCCGTGGCCGGTGGCGAGAGCGTCATGAATCAACGCCACATCCGCGTTCTTCAAGATCGCGTGGTGTTGCGATGCCTGATAGGCAGAGGGCCAGAGGCGGTTCCATTCGTAGCAGTACCTCAGCGGAGGAGATGAAAGTTTTGGATGGGATCCAGGAGGAGGTTTACAAGGAGGAAAAAGGCGGCACCGGCGCTGGATCATGTGCGAGAGTGGGTGTTGCTAACAGTGGAACGGAGGTCAAGCCCGATCCGCAGAATGAATGCTCTCAGGTGGGAGGTGATTGTGGAAAGTTTGATTGTGGGAAATGTGGCATCGAGGGGTTATCCGGGACAGACACCGAAACTCACGTCCTTCCTCCTCCTCCGCCCAACAACAACAACAACAACAACTACTACAGCAAACCATCAACACCAAAGACTAGGAGAAGATTACCGTCAGTTGGACGGTTGTTCTCCTTTTCTCGACGGTCCAGGGCGGCCACCTCCGCGGCTGCGGCAGAGGCAGAGAAAGCTGACCATAACGGAGATCTCCCAGAACCTCCGGGGGCCGGTTGTGCCTCGAAAACGCGTTTATCGGGATCGAAATCCACGTCCGCCTTGAACGACGTATCCGAGCAGAGAACAAGTAAGATGGATGATAAATTCAATGTGGCAGGTAAGCCCAAGTTGGGTGACAAGGAGGCGGATGCCACCCTCAGCAGCAAGACGGACGCTCTGGTGGAGAGCAACTCTCCCTTCGTCAGCAACGATGACCGCGGGATGTTTGACGGTCAGTCTCTGAGAGGCAAGAAGGAGGTTCCGGCAGCCGCCGCCGTCCAAGAACAGGTGCGTATTCGAGGAGGAGATGGCATTCGAGATGAGCACGGAATTCAAGGGGACACCACCATAGAAGAACGAGAAGACGAGAACGCAAGCCAAATGGTCGACATGCCCTCGTGCTTTCCGGATAATCTGCACCCTGACATGAGGAAACTCGCGAAGAGGAAGTGGAAAACCCCGCACTCGATGATTGATGACCTTGAACGAGAACTTCAGTTACGTCCTTCCAAACCGACGCTTCTGCCTACTATGCCGAAGCCGTTCGCCACCACCATGGTTATCGACGCTGCTCCTCCTCCTATTCCTCCTTCGCGGTATTCCTTCGAGCTTCAACCAAACATGCAGGCGCCTGATGCGCCAGAGTTACCACCTCGATCGCCCACCAAGTCTTCTTCTTCCGGTTTTGGGTCGAAGAAGGCTCGGAGAAAGGGGATTGATCATTATTTTCCGCCCGAGTTTGGCCAGAGGAGCAGCAGTTATGGGCACGTGGGCGGGAGAGGACCGCTTGCTTCGCTTTTTGGATCTGGATCAGCAGCAGGTGGCCAACTGGGTGGTGGTGGTGGCGGTGGTGGTTTCTGTCAGCAGCGACAACCAAAAGTAGGAAAGTTTGTTCTTTCTGTTGAGAAGAATGAGGAGGATGATGGTGGCGTCAATTCTTCTGAAAAACAACAAGAACAACAGCAGCAGCAGCAAGGTCATCATCAGGACGAGTTAAAAGAGAAGGGAAGAAATAGTACGGATTGGACTACTGTTGGTAGTGATGGCAGTGGCAATGGCAGCGGTGGCAGTGGAGGCAGTGGAGAGAGCGGTGGCGGCAGCGGCGTTGATCGGTGTGAAGCAAAGCCGGAACCGGAGTCAGAAGAAGCAGAGCTGCTAGAGTCGAAGCTCAAGAAGGTCTTCTCTGCCGTTAATCACGGTGGCGCGACTTCTACTACTACTAGGGGAGTGATGAAACTGGCCGCCGCCTCGAATTGGAAGTTTCAGCATACGGTGAAGAGGATGGCGCAGAATTTTTGGAAGATGAATTTGTTGGGAAGTGGTGGTGGTGGTGGGAACTCCAAAAGGGCTGGGAAGGAGAGGAGGCATGTGACGGTGAATAATTGGGATTTGTGGGGGGATGATGAATTGTATAGAAGGAGAAGGATTGAGATGATGGAGGAGGGAGATGATGACAATGACGAGGGACCGTTGACGCGAGAGCAGGTCATGATTTTGCAGTGTTATAGATTTGGGGAGCCTGGACCTAGTAGGCCCAAGGTTTTGGACAAGGAGGAGGACGAGGAGGAGACTGTTGTAACGGAGGTTCAGGAGGTGAGTTCTCAGGAGCATGAGGAGTGTCTTCGGTATGAGCATGGGAAGGCACAAAAGGTGGTGGATGAGTGGTGGATGAATCGCTCTGGGAAGAATAGATGCTAGGGGTTTTTTTGGGGGGTTTTTTTTGGGGGTTTTTTTTGGGGTTTTTTTTTGTTTTGTTTCTTGTTTGAGGGAGTTATGCCCACTTCAGACGGCGTTGTAAAGGCTACTTCTGTTTATGGAAATCAGTGTAGCCAGCGTTTGGGTAAAAAGGTATTTGGGTGATGAGCCCGATGGAGAAGTTGAGCACTCGTTTTGGCCGCGGGTAGGGTTTTATATGTCTGGAGTGGGCGTTCGGTGTCGGTTACGCTGGATGTGTGTGCTCGCTTCTTGTGAGGAGGCTTGTTCTGGGTAAGGGCTTGATCGGTAGGGAAGGGGGGGTTTGGTCATACTTTTGCTTGGTATTGCTGTGTTTGCCGGTATGCTTTTCATTGCCAGATGGATATCAGTCCTGACCTGGCAGGTAAGGTCATGAATTTACTAGTTGTTTGTGCTTCATGTTACTTGCTTTAGGAGCAGTGTTTACTATAGCATATAAAGAAAAAGCAAACGAAAGAGGGTTGTTCCCCTGTTGTGTTGCTGGTCAGACTTCCGAATGTGTTCACCCGTGGGGCTCTTAACTTGCCCGCTTTTCCTTCCCGCTCGTAGGATAGATGAACTAAGTGTGTTTAAGGGACAAGAACGGAAGTTTATGACGCAGCGGCAGATTAGGTACATGCTTACAAGTTACGGACATCAACCTCTTATTGTCCGACATCACACAATCAGGGCGCTTGTCCAACTACCACAGAAACGGTTTCGGTCTGATATACCGGAATACAGATTCGGAACCACCGGGTGTACATGTAATTACCTGGTTGATAATACCAAAGTATCAAGTCCATTGCCGCACCAAGCTTTCTCTCTCGGTTTTCAGCCCTGCCTTTTCCCTCGGTGATTACATCGTGGGGGGTTAAGTGAGGCCTACAACCTTTCCATGTGCGTGTATACCTATCCAGTCGGCGATCAGAGATCAGCATTGCTACACGTGTCACTCTGTCTTAATTACCCGATCCATGGCTTTGAAGCTCCCAGTCTTGGAGGCGCAAAGATACTCGACGATTGGGCCAACACACGACGATTGCTTGCTGCCTTGGGTGTTTTTGGCAGCCCTGCAAATTTCATTTCGTAATGAGTGAGTATCAAGAAACTCGTCCGTCTCGTCTGTCTCATTTAGTGATCACCCACTTGAACAGGGCGAAAGCGGACTTGACGGGGATCGGATCGTCCGCGGACATTGACTGACACCACCAAACTATTATTCGTTTTCTTGCCCAACTAGAACCACTCAATCTTGTCACGTTCGTCCCCCGCCCACGGGGGAGCAGAGAACTTGCGTCGAGAAGCCTCACTCGTGCTCAGCCAGTCAGTCAACTCGGAGTAAGATGACACAGTCATCGTAGACACAAGCCAATGGAACAACTGGATGGATATGGCACACTTCTCGAGCCATACGTCTTACAAGCATGACACGTAGGAAGAGGACCAACACGGTCAACGGACAAACAAACACCGCCTCTCTTTCAAAAAAGACGGAGCCCTCTTGGTTGACCAAGAAGTTTATCCCTCGTCATGCAGTTTGTTCGTGTGTTCAATATATTTGGTCAATAAAATCCTCCAGGATCTTTGGTTTTGTCCTCCTCCAAGCACACTAAACTACATCATGCTCTTTTCAGGGCGCTGAGTCCTATATATCCTGCCGTGGCAACTCACTTTGGCGGTTGGGTGGGTGGGTAGTTGAGGTTGGACTTGCGGTGAGGAAGGAAAGGGGAAAAAAAAAACACGCTCAAAAAGGGCTTGAGTCACACAGCTTATAGGCGCACGAACGAGGCTTTGTAAGCCGCCGGATTATGCTCCCATCCTCACCCAACCAATTCATTTCATCCAGAATATTCTCAGACCATCTCTTCACCCCTTATTCCTCCAACTCAAACCGTCACAACCCTCTCACAAGGGTCTGTATGGAGTATAATACGTGTGATATCTTCGGCACGCCCGTCTGCTTGGGTCTCAACTGCCGGGCTTTGCTGCACTACACCATACATTATGTAGTGAAGTGTCCCGTGCCGAATTTCCATTTCCCTCTTCCATCCTAGAAAGGATTCAGACGAGCGGATAGCTGCCGAACCCGCTTCAAAAAAATAAAATAAAAATGACACATCACATCCGGTACATATCATACCCCCCCCCCCCCCGGTCTCCAGTCCCTGTGTGTAAGAAAGTACCGTAAAAGTGCTCAAGAAGTTGATCCATTCTTCTCTATGCGGGATATAAGAAAGTGCCTTACTTACATACTCCCCCCCAACAAAAGACAAAAAGACCCTCATCCCCTCCTGCATTAGTGCCCTACCATGCACGCCACTCCCCATCTTACCGGGTATGGAAGTGGCGGTTCAAGGGAAAAATGCTGACAATAAAAGCTGTCCAAAAAAAAGAGCCTCAAGTGCAAATAACATTTTCGTAGGTGCAAAAAAAGCCCTGACGGTCCGTCGGGACAGGCAACAGTGTAACAAATTCGGTAACGTATCCGATAATAAATGAGGCTCAAAAAAAGACACACCAATTTGCCTTCCGCTGCCGTCTTACAAACTGCCTAACCAAAACATCCGAAACAGTAGTACAGCATGTGCAAGCCAAAGGGTATCAGAACTCCAGGTTAACGACAAAGCTGATGAACAAAAGTCACACAGAGCAAACAAATAATGAAAGCAAAGACTATAAAAAACAAACGTATCCTCCCAATCCAAACCCATCGCCAGAGACTGCTTTTAGTCCTTGATTCCATGTCCCTTGTTTCCGTGTCCCTTGTTTCCGTGTCCCTTGTTTCCGTGTCCCATGTTTCCATATCCAAATGTATTTCCTAAACCTTAGACTGTGTACATGACAAAAGAAAATCGCGTCATCAACACACACTCTGGAATGGTCGTGGCCAACTAATCCTTTGGTGCCGTTGAATGTAATGATGCGAATGATGACGATGGTGTTGGTGATGCCGGATATGATCATCATCGCCTTCGCTTCTTGCCCTCGGCGATGCCTCAATGACGGAATTTAGCCCCGACGTGCTATGCTCATCGATATCAAGCTCATCCCTAGGCGTCTGTGGTCCCTCAAATGCACTCGGATCCATCTTTGCTGCGTCGTCCTGTCTCCAGTGAAACAGTACATCCTCTTGCCACTTCCGAATGTTTCCAACCTTGTGACTCGACTCGAAGATCGTGAGCATGAGCTCGGCTTCCAAGGGCGTTGTCCTCAGCCGGTGGATTAACCACTGATTGATATAATCAGGTTTACTCTCTGCATTCTTCATCAGATTTGTAATCCCAAGCTCCTTCATGCACTCGGCCCTCCTCTGGGCGCTGTCTGGGCTGTCCTGGGGAAGCGCCATGGCTTCTGCGAGAGCTTTTCGAGGCGTGAGGAGCTTCAAGACGTACGAAGGGTTTGAGAGAAGAATGGGAAACCGTGGGTTCGCTAGATTGCCGCTCCGATTGCCAGGCAGCGTTTCAATCGACATGTTACCATCAGCTGGAGCGGGAGCCCGGCTGCTCCCAGAGAAAACGGTCACTTGCTCATTGTACGACGCATGCTTGGGGACCACTCCCTTCTGAATGCACAAGTCCCTGAGCCTTTCAACCGTCTGCGATGCTTTCTCAAAAGCCAGCTGTGCCCTTTGCGTCTCGGAATCGTAGTTTTGGACAAATTCTAGATCGTCTTCATTGATGTCGACCCCGAATCGAGATTCGAACTCTTCCATGACGGGTGGGATATCCTCAAGCGACGCCTTGAGAGACTCCAGGTCTTGCTCGCTGATGGACCGCCCCAGGTTCTCCTGCATTCTTTTCCGATGGAGTTTGGTCTCAAGGCCGTACAGTATCTCTTCGTAGCGCATTTTGACCTCCTCACAAAATTCACTCGCAAGTTCCCGATCTCCAACCGCGCCCAGAAGCTCTTGATACAAGGGATGTATATCCTCGTGCCGTTCACCGGAAATACCGAGTAGAATTCCTGCTCGGTTGTCCATGTCAGAATTCTGAGCGGGATCGACTCGGGAGTCCTTTGGTTCTGCAGCTTCCACCGGTAGCGCAAATGTTGGGAATGAGGAAGGCTGAATGGAATCGGATTGTCTTTGGATCGTGCGAACAACTTGAGCTTCCATTGTCTCAAGCTGGACTTCTTCGTCCTTGAGTTCCTTCTCCAAAGCATCATACGCAGCGACAATGGGGTAATATTCGTCACGGGCAGCTTGGAGCTCGCGGAATTGGTTGATGATGGCAAAATAGGGTCGAATAAGCTTCATGAAGCCGTCATCTAAATTGCTCATCCGTTCAAGCAACCTTTTCAACTCCTTTCGTTTCTTGGCCATCTCGGACCTCAGGCGCCAAACTTGTTCCTGCTTTGCTCCAACAGTTGCCCAGATTTCCCCACGACCTCCGTCCGGAAATGTAAAGATGGAAGTTGCATCCGACGAATCGGACTCGGAATCGGAACTAGAGGAACCAAAATCATAGCTTTGGAGTGGAGTGCGGTTGCTAGCGGTCTCCGAGCCAGCGAATAACACATCGCTATTGCCGTGGGCCAATGGCGAGTTGAATAGTCTGGCGGCGTTGAAGGCGCCCGGATGATTCCCTGGTCCGAGTCGAGGAGGTGGCGGTGGAGGCGGCCTGGCCGCAGTTATACCGCCTGGCTGGATCCTCGGTGTTGGATGAGGAGGAGGAGGAGGAGGAGGAGGAGGCGGTGGTCGAGGTGTAGAGGAAGGATGAGTTTGGCTCCGTGATTGTGTATGGGGAGGTGGTGGTGGTGGTGGCCGAACACCTCTCATATCGCGATACCCTCGTGGGTTAGGGGCTCCAGCGGGTTGCGAGGACCCAGGCCGGCTTCTTGCCGGTGGAGGGGGAGGAGGGGACGTTGGTTGAATTCGCCGTAGAACCATATCGGGTGGACGTTTGGTGTCGAGGGAGATGGAGCGCAGGACAATATTCTCAATTCCATGTTGATTTATATTATAATCAGCCAGGTCGCTTCGACGCCGTGGTTGAGGTGATGGCCCGTTGACAGCCCCGACGGTTGGAGCGAGGCTTGCGATCCGAGTGGTATCAGATGGTTCATTTCTCGCATGGGCAACGTGTCGGGGCGAAGGGTGCGGAAGCGTTGGAGATGCCATGCGAACAGAAGCCAGTCGTCGCTCTCGCACAACATTTCCAATGGCTCAACCACTGGATGATGGTGCACGAGTGTTGCGGATACTGGGGATAGGATTAGTCGGCGGGTCAAAGCCGAGGGAGCGGGAAATCGGCAGTCATGGAGCTGTCGAGGAGGTTGAGTTGCGTCAGGGAGGAATACAAATCAGAGATGTGGGCGAAGTGGCGGGCTTGACTGCAAGACAGCTGCAGCAGGGGGGGTGGTAAGGTAATTACCAACTGTGTACCGCTGAGGTGGGTACCCGACGTAATGCATACATTTCTCACAGATGGATTCCTCGATCAAATTAGGCAACTTTTGAAAATGCGGCGTGTCGGCGTGTAGGATCCCCATGCAAGAGGATGCTGCTTCCAAGCATTGGGGGCGGGCCCCCCCAATGAGAGATGGATGAACCGTAGTCATGAGGGATTGGGAAGCATCGCACTCAACCGACAGCCCTGAATTTTGGGTGGGACATCCAGGTTGAGGAGGGGTGCGGGGGAAAGAGGAGATGGACAGGCAAGCGCGGGCGCGCATATCCTTCTTGGACGCGCCAGCCTTGTAGGGTGGTCTGAGTCTGGTACATGTATGCACAAGCGATGCCAGAGGAGTGCCGGTAGGTCCTGACCTGTCCCGATCAAAACAATGATGGTTAGAGTAAGTATGGCGGGGTAATATATGCCTGTTGCTTCTTAATTACCTTACCTTACCCCAGATTGGCAACTCCATCAAAACTCCCCAAAGTGGATCCATCACCATCCCCCCACAATCGGTGAACCCGGAAAAGGAACCACAAAAGAACAACGTTGGAAGCCGCAGAGTGGACCTCATGGGAGAAGGCACGAAGGCACGAAGGCTGCTGGGATGTGAATAAGACTGGGACAGGGGTTCCAGGTTGGAAAGATGGGGGGCTGCCTTCCTGCCCAAGGCCGCTCATCCCAAGGCCTTCCATCCCATCTATCATGCAATCCACCTGCATGCACTTCTTCTGAAAAGGGGAAGTGTATTTTGGGTTGAAGAAGGACGGCGCCATCGCCCCGCGACGGCAACCACCACTCCAGCTCAGCCCCTTCCACCCGAGTGCTCCTCTCCATTCTCAAATCCATCATCTTTCCTGTATCGCTGCCTGAACCTAATGCACTGAAGGTGACTTGGGATCAAATCACATTGGTCGCCCAAAGCCAAGATAAGTCGATTGCGCGTTGTCTATCCTATCCCATCCTATCCGAATACTTGCCGGCTCCGCATCGAGCGATACAGATCGCATCATCCCTTTTCTCTCTGCATTCTGTTTCCTGCTTCCTGCTTCCTGCTTGTCCACGGCCAAGCGATTCAGCCGACGACAACAGTCTGCTTCGGTAGACGCTGCGAATGGTATCCCGACCCGCGCGTCACGAGCTTACAGCACCACCAATAACAGTTGCATATTAATATATACCCTCAAGAGCTATCGAATAGCTCGACTTACCGCCCTCTCCATCCACTGGGTCCCTTTTTGTAGCGTGTCTGCGGTCTTGCGGCTCTGCGAATCTGTGAAGAGGGGGATTTTGTAGAAAGCGTCCGAGACCGCCCACCATAATAACTTGGAACGTCTTCAACATCTACCTTTTCAGGCAACAATCCGCTATCCCTTCACGCGCTGTCCTGAAATTATCCTTCCCCTCAAGATTGTGGGGGGTTGTCTTTTCGCTTGGCCATCCGCGGCTTTCGGCTCGTTCCGGGCTACGGGATTCCTCAACGTGAGTGTCAGAGGATGATGTTTGGTGATGGCGAATAGAAGAAATCAAGGAGGGGGATGGACCGATTGGACCCTAGACCCAGCGAGCAAACAATATTACCGCGCGAGGCAGAACTGGTCAGGTATGGTTTTTCATTTCTTCATATGACATCTCCCTTCCATCTAGCCTCTTTATTAAGCATCGACCCACACTAGGCCACTGGGAGTATCAATACGAACAACCGGCCTACCCAACCAATACGCACCATCAATCCGCCCCTAGAGGTGCTCCTGAAGGTGATGGTGTCGAAGATCTTGCCAGTTCCTTCAACGCTGTCAACTTACAAGACACTAGCTACGGCCATGACCAGTCGGATGCCCAAGATGATGCGAACTACTCATACACGTCTCATGCACCGGATGCCATAACAACGGCAGCGCCTTCTGGGCCATCGCAGCAATCATCTTATCCTGATCAGAGTTCGGGATACACAGCCTCTTCGTATCAGGATTATGCTTCTGCGCCATTCAAGGGGAAAGGGCCAGCATTCGATCAACCCAAACCCAGGCCAAAAGGAAAGGGACCCACGGGGAGAAAGCCAAAGGGAAAACAAGGAAGAGGCTACAGCGAAGGCTATATCGATGAGCCTGCTGTGGACCTTGGCCCTGAACAGCCTCCATTCTACGAAGCAGCGCCAGATCTCCCCGACGCCGAGTCCGGGCCTGCGGGTTACGGTGATACTGTTGAGACTTATACAACCTCGGGGGAAGCCACGATATACGCCTCAGAGTACCCTCAGAATGCCCCAGGAGATCACGTTGATGACCAGGGTATGTATACAGCTCAGTCATGATGTTGCAACTGCTAACATTTAGCCAGTAGCCAATACAGCAACGTTGCAAGAGGAGTCTCAAGAACAATACTACCCAGGGTCCGAAGTTGATCCAGTCCATCAGCATGGAGAATCCGAACTTGACCTTGGTGGCGCTCAGGCAGAGGAGGAGTCTTTACATTACTCGGGCTCGTCAAATGGTGTGTATATTTACGTTTGCCGTCGGAATGTCGTTCTTCGCTAACACATTCTTCAGCAGCCTACACTGGCGAGGAAGGATTAGATGACTATTTGAAAGAAGCAGATGGTTATGGGACTGGTGTGGCAGGTGCATCGTCGTCTGTGGCCGAGGAACAGGCATATGAAGAAGGGCACGACGCATACTCTTACCAACATGACACCGGGCAGCAAACACCAAGAGCTCGCTCGCCAGAGATGGCAGGCTTCCAGTACGGTGGCAATACCATGAATCAGACAATCAACGAAGGGCATTACGGCACGAGCCGTTCACATGGTGATGATCTGTTTAGCCGGTACACTGTTGAGCCGTCGTCGAGGTTTCAGCCAGGAAGTGTGGGTGCTGCTGTTCTTTGTGGTCTGTATCGTCCAATCTGCTGACAGTGAGGCTTGATAGGTATTTAAGATATACTGGTCCGAGCCCCTCGGAGACGGATTGAACGCAACAGTGCGTTCATATATGGACAAAAAGGGCGAAAAGTTTCACTACAGTTTCCGTCGGTTCATTGTGGTCGCTAGTGACGAAGGCCACAGTACCTGCGTGTAAGTGTCATATATTCGGACGGCTACCTAGGACTGGCTGACATGTTATTTAGTCCAATATTGACGTATGGTCATCGGGCTTGCACCAAGAGGGGAGTGAAGGCACAGAAACACGGGATCGTGTACCAAGCTGGGAACCGGCCCTTCAGGCTTCACGGAGAGCCTGAACTTGGCTTTCACCCTGCACGAGTCGAGCTCTTCGAGAGGACTGAAAAGCTCGACAAGGAATCTCGAGTCAACTATTCGAAACTCGTCACCGTCGAGCACAACTATCGGGTGTTTTTCATTGGTCGTATCCACCCTCGCGACTTCCAAGACATCGTTGGCCCCGCCGTCGATACTTGCTGGGGCAAGAAGAGACGACATCATCGTTAACAACCCGGAACTAGTTTAACTGTCAGCGCAAACTTGTTAGGAAGCAAAGGGTGAAGCTGCTAGCAGCTCAAACGGCGACTTCCAATCCTATCGGCCGACAGCTACTCGAGGAACTCATGAAAACTGTGCCTGATAGAGAAGCGAAGTTTTCCTCGCAGCGGAAGGGGGGTCCAGGGTTAGCATTTTGTACTCTGGGCAGACTCGAGACGGACCAGCACTCTCTTACCTGAACCCCCTTCAGTCCCTGCTGGGTCTTTCTGATCCCTTGTCCACTCACGATTCCACATCGGTCGATTGAAACTTCGGGCCGCAGAGCTCCTCTTCATCGCTTGCCACTAGAACAATAGGGCAGCGAGGCCCGTTATTGGTCACAAAAAGGAAAAGCACAATTATCTACATTGCGTAGCCAGGAAGGCCTGGGACGCACAAAACGTTTGGAGGCCCTTGTGTGTGGACCGACTAAACACACGAGGGCCGTGGTTTTGGGCATCGGCTACAGACCAGCCGAAGGCCCATCAAAGATTGTTTTACGTTTAAATATTTTCTTTTCTTTTTTTTATTGCTCATCTATTTTTACGTTTACCCCCTAGCACCCACTACTACATTGCTCCATTCAGATTGTCACGTGGTCTGTTGGGGGGGGGCGCCCCCCGGCGGGGGGGGGGGGGGGGGGGGGGGGGGGGGGGGGGGGGGGGGGGGGGGGGGGTGGT
>MU858813.1:526538-541149 GCA_033297175.1 Cladorrhinum sp. PSN332 | reverse complement strand
TCTAGCCCCCCCCCCCCCACCACCACGTTGGACCCATCCTTTTGTGCTGTTGTTTCTTCCCCCCCCCCCCCCCCCTTTTTTTTTTTTTTTTTTTTTTTGGCTTGGATACTGGTAGCACTCTCCTTCCAATCCCCTCAACGATTTTCAAAAACTTGCTTATGATGATTTGATGATGGCAGTCTACGCCACCGATGATATGATATTTTCTTTTTTTCTGGGGGAATCGTTTGGAGACAGATTGTCAACATTTTGAGACAAAACGATAGGGAAGCCGGTTTCAGTGGCTTGGACAGACACAGAAAGCTCAGACACCTATCCAGTTTTAAGATGATTTCTCAGATGACAAATATTATACGTTTCATTTTTTTTCTTTCCTGATTTGCGCACAATGATTGACTCTTGAACGTTTGTTGTCGCGGTTCCTCCAATAAGTTTAGTTTAAGAAACGGCTGTTTGGTCTCAAGAAGGCCTATTTATTTTCAAGAAAGCCTTTCGATTCCAAGAAATGCCTGCTTATTTTCAACAAGGCCTATTTACATAGCACGAGGTTACGTGCTAACAAACGTTCAAGGGGTGTATTATTAGTGATCAATCTTGCCTGTGTGTGTGTACGGGAAACCTTGTGAAGAAACTTGACATCAACTCATGATGGTACCCAACCCATGAAAAATCATAACATACGGATGTCTCTTCACTTCCAATCCTTCTTGATCATATCGGCAACCTAAAAACGACGGGATATCAGCTTTTCATCTTGACTTTTTCTACTGCTAGTAGTTGTGTTGGGTTATGAGTTTCTCACCTTTTCCGCAACAGCGTAAACACTTAACTGGGTTGTCCCGCCTATCAAAATGGGGAACACACTGGCGTCGGCCACCCTCAACCTCTTTGTGCCGTAGACCTTGAGCTCATCATCTACCACCCCGCCCAGCGAGCGGCGCATCTTGGCTGCGGTTCCTATGGGGTGCCAGCCTTGCGGACTTAGCTGTTGAGAGGTTTTGTTTTGTTTTGTTTTGTTAGCCTCAGGCGCTGTTCGAGTTCTGAACTTTTTTCCTTTTTTTTTTTGTTTTTCTTCTTAAAAAACTTTTTTTTTTTTATAAAAAAAAAAGAATATCAGGCTGCCAGCTACTCCATCCAAGTTTTCCTCCTAGATGTAGAAGCGTTTGAAGTAAGGAAGGGAGAAAGAACACTTGAATGAGCAAGGTAAAAAAAAAAAAAAGATTCATACCCTGTTTCTGATGTAGGTGGAGAACTGGGCGTGGGTCGTGACGTTGGCGCCTGGGAGGAATTCGATTGGCTTGTAGGGGGAAAAGTATGGAGAGTTGTAAAAGGTGCGGAGGAAGAGGAGGTAGTGGATGAAGAGGTCTGCATGAGTAGTTGGTTACCTAGGTAGGTAGGTCACATTGAGGAGTGAGAAAACAGTTGGCAAATACCTAAATCGAGTGGGTTCGAAAGGGCGCGGTAGTCTACTATGGGCTCCGAGTCTGGGGAGGTGAGATTGAGCAGGACGGTCCCCCGGGAGAGGATGTGCATTCCTATTGGGTTAATGGAGGGCGTGGTGGGGACTACGTAGTTGAGCATTGAGATGAGGGAGGAAGGTGATCCGAGTTCGTGGGAGATGAGGTGTTGTTGGGCTTTGTAGCCTGCTACTATGTGAGGATGGGTGTTGAATGGAAGGTAGGAGCCAGGGGCCTGGGAACGGTAGGAGCGAGCTAGCGATTGGGCGGCGGAGAGCCCCGAGATTGTTGAGAGGTTGATGAGGGCGACGAGGCCGCCTATGAGGCCCGGGGTTGAAGAGTTGGAGGAGTTGGATGCTGGGATTGGAGGTGGGGTGGTGTAGTTGAAGGTTATTCCGGCGCCGATTGGGTCTGGAAAATGGGGAGAGTGAGTGGAAGTGGTTGTTGCTCGGGGAAGTTTTCGGGGGTATAGCGGTAAGCTTACGGTCTTGAAAGTTGGATCCCACGCCAGGGAGATCTACCTTCACGGGAATCTTTGCGGCTTTCAGAAGCGAAGATGGGCCAATGCCACTTAGCTGGAGGACCTGGGGGGTGTGGATTGTGCCAGCGGTGAGAATTACTTCTTTCGAGACTTTGATCGTGTGTTGTTTGCCATCTGTGGAGGCGAACTGGACGCCAACTGCGGTGTTGGCCTTGCCAAAGAGGATTTTGTTGACTTTGGACCCAGTGACGAGGTCGTAATTTGGTCTGTTTAGGCCGTCCCAGTGCGCTGTTCGGGAGTAGGAACGCTCTTGGGTTTTGAGGTCTACTGAGACTGGATACCAGTACACGCCTTGAGTGCCGGCCTGCCCATCACGCACGAACTGAAGACCTGGAACTGTCTTGAGAGCGTTATATGTGGTTTATGTTTCCGATGTTAGCATGGTGCCCCCTTCTCCCCTTCCCTGAGGCTCCATAATACTTACTGAGCCTAGGATCGTAGTTCCCAGGGAACGATGCAAAGAGTTTTGTGTTTTGATCCTGGCCCCATGCAGCATCTATGTCGTACGTGATGTTGAAGTCTGCTGCCGCCGTGGGGTTTGGAGGCAAGAAATGGATGGCCTGTGAGCTCAGTTACCTTTGTTTCTTAAAGTCCCTCAGATTTATCCAGTGTCTCCCTACCTTCTTGAAGTAAGGCAACAGTCCATCCCATGTCCATGTTGACTCCTTGTTTCCCAGTTCAGCCCAGATATCGTAGTCACGCTTTGATCCTCTCATGACTGCCATGCCGTTGATCGCTGAGCTGCCGCCGACCCCGAACCCAATGTTAAGTGAAGTGACTCTGTTGTTCAGTTCAATTTGCGGTACCGATGTGACATTGTAGGTAGGAGTCCAGAATTTGTACCTGGACGCATTTACTTTGTACGAGCACGAAACGCATGATTAGAAATCTTAGTCTGATAGATCACAAGGAGACTTACTGAAGCCTCCATACTCAATCACCAGAACATTGAATTTGTTCAATTCGGACAGACGATCGCCTATGGTGAGTCCAGCGGTCCCACCTCCAACAATTACAAAATCGTATGACTTTCGGAGATCAGAAGCATGTTGAACATGTCTCGCATTCACGGCTGTAGCTGGTAGGGCCACGGCCTGGGGCAAGGCGATGAATGCGGCGAGTGCTATCAAGAAAAGATGAGCGGACATTTTAGAGGCGGGCCAAGATCATTGCTACTTGACAGCCAACCTTCCATCAAAAGGAGAAGACAGAGTCTCTTTTTCTAGACATGATATCTCAAGTCATTCCGTTTCCTCCTTGAAGCCTTTTTTGTGTAACTCAAACTCATATGCCGGCCTTTGAACCAGCATATGGCTGAAGCCAGCTCCGAATTGTGGCCAAGACTATTGAATGCAGTCAGACCAATGCTCTCATACACGAATCTCAAGCAGCCAATGAAGCCCCCCTTTCTACACACAATATTATGCATCTACGGAACCCCTCAACCTGACAGCCCGGCAAGCGCCATCGTCTTTTGGATACCTCTAAAAAGACAAGGTTGGAACAAAAGTTCCGATGAGGTGGGAAGTTCATATAGATATGCTGTGCAACGTGGAGAGGGTGACATCACTTGATGATTAGTATCAGTAACAATGCCCCGAATCGTCATCGCCCCTAAAATTAAATGGGTGCTCTCAGCGTGGGATATCGTGAGCCATTGGTAATAATTACCGATTTATGATTGAAAGTCGCCAAGAAACAAAGCACGTGTGATGAATTGCACAACTATCAACCGTGAGGGTAAATCCCCGCATCATGGCACGCTAAGTGCTGCTAAACTCCCCTTAACACCGTGTGTGTTTTGAATATCAAAGGTGTTGTGAACGTGTGATGCATCGTATGCGGGCGGCACGGGCGGGTTGGCTGGATGGCATCAGAAAAGGTTCTTCCGGCTCGGTGCCGACTCAGTCTTGCCGAAGGTCAGGTTCACCCCGGTCTTCGGGAAACCTTTCGCCGTCCAGTGACTGCGAATTGCTCATTGCTCCACCAAGCTGTACCCGGAGGCACGGGATCCCGGCCCCACAGCAAGGCGTGATCTCTCTGTTTTCAAGACTCAACGAAATTTTGAAAAATGGGGAGCGGATGAGGGAAAGGGAAAGGGAGCAGAATTTCAGAAGGATTAAACTTTTGCTGCTGACTGCGGCGGCTGGGTTATCAGATCCAGCGATGATCTAATCTCGACAATCTCTTTCAAATTGCCGTGGGACAGAAGGCGCTCAACTGCTCAAATCAAAAGACAAAAAAGGCGGGGCCGATTGATAATGATTGATTGATTAGATATGCTAAGGTAAGATCCCGGCGTCATTTTTCATCCACACAGTGCTGGCTTTGACTGTGTGACCTGGACGGGTCACTTGCTGGGATCCCAACGGGGGGACCGAACTCGGAGACTCCTCCCACTTCAACAATGCAATCCGGAAATCCCCCAACAATCGACGACATGGGGATGCGCTCTACCCCGTCAAATCCACCCTCGCAATGCCGGTTGTTTGCACCAAGCACTTTGGGGATCAGCTTGGCAATATTTAGCTGCCTGCTTAGGCTTATACTTGGCGGTGGAGGGTGGGAGGGAAGGAGACAGGAGTGGCGAGATGAGGAGGATTGGGGCTTCTGGAACGCTGCAACTGGATTAGGATCTGGAGCTGCTGGAGCAATCAATCCCACTTTGAACAAACAAACTGCTCGGGGTACCGGTGGCTATGTGGCTATATACTGAAGCATGTGTGCTCACCCTTCGAAAAGGCGGTGGGAAGTTTAAATGACACCACATAAAATTGTTCTGGCCTGAGAAGGCAGACCTACCGATGCTCCGGATACGGCTGATCTGATCTGACAGGGCGCCGCCGGGAAAGGACAGATGACAGTCTCATCCTCACCCACTGGGGAAATAAATGTTCTCACCATCAGAAGTTACAATCCTCGCCAAAGCACGTGCCGAGCGGAATTGAGGATCAAGACCCGCACAGCTGAACCCGAGGCTATCACCTCAGGTGGGCAACGCAATGAGGGAAATTCCTAAAAGTGAGATGTGATGGAAACCATATAAAGCATGGAGTTCTCATATTAAATCCAAACACCAATCATTAGCACCAATTGATGAACCTCAAAAACCCTCAATCGACCCATTCCGTCATTTGCGGTTTTCTGGTTCATTCCTCCTGAGAAGCCGTCTGGCCGGAGAAACACGGTACATGATCTGGGTCGGGTCCACAGCGGCGGGCTTCATCCAAACAAGATGGAAAAGCTCGAAAAATACCACGCACTGTGTTGCCCCCCGATGACCCCCAAGCCGCCTGGGCACACATCCTTCCCTCCAAGATGTGCGCGCAGAGCGCTGCACAATGACAAGCACTTAGTTAAAGATCTCCAGCCTTTCCCTCTCGTCTCTCCCATGGCCTCTCTCCTTTCTTGTCTCTGAATCATGATTATTATCCTTTTGGGAGGAACCATCTCGTGACCACTCGCTGCTGCAGTATCACCACACAATACGGATTACACGAAATAAGTCATCATCAGTCACACCACGGAAATACCTTACACTCGGCCCACAATCCGCTTTTGAGAATTCGGTCTAGATTCCAAGGTTGCTGTGCAAAATCAAAATTCGTTCATGGCCCTGGCCATCTTATAACTGCCTGCCTGCATCCTCACCTTGCCGCCGAAGTCTATAAGTGCCGTTCACACTCATTTCGCCTTGAACGTTTACCTATATCTATACCTACTCACAACCATTGCACTATCCAAACGACAACCGAAAATACACAATGGCTGCGCAGATCGACCTGTTGCTGGCCGATCGCTCGGCGGCCAGCATTCCTGAGGAACCTCGGCCGGCACCGTCTGCCACGCCGTCGCTTACATACTCGGATTCCTCCGACGAGTCGGTGGACGTCGAAGAGCCTACTCACCAACCAGAGGCACGCCGCCGACGTGCATCCACACGACTGATCGCCCAAAGTCCTGCTGACGTGCAGCGCATTACCGGCGAAACAACCACTCAACTCATCAAGAGGTGTTGCGGCGGCGGCTGTTGTCTTGGACTCAGCCCAAAGAAGGAAGGTGTAGAGTATGAGGATGTTGAGTTTCCCGACAATGATGCATACCGATCCTTGAAACTCAAAATCGACCAAATACCCAGCACCCTCAATGGTGTTTGCGAGATCCCCGAACAAGCCGCCTTTTTGCAACCGCTTCGCAGGCCATCGAGCGTGGCATCCCCCGTCGAGTCTGTTGCCTCGTCGCCTGTGGCAAACGTTGAAAAGACACTGCGCAACCTTGACTTGAAGGACTTTGATACACAAATACAGCCGCCCTCCTTTGTGCAACCACACCCTCCCCACCACGTCTTTGCTGCGCGCATCCACAATACCCGCGAACTTACTAGAGACGGCGCCGAAAAAAGAACATTCCACTTTGATCTCGACGTCACAAATTATCCCGAGGGCGAGGATGTTGATTTCAAGGTAGGCGGTGCTATTGGTGTTTCGGCCCCCAATGACGGGCCTATCGTTGAGGAGGTCCTAGACCTCCTCCTGGTACCACGGTACCTGCGCGACAAACCCGTCCTCCTACGCACGACGAAAGGTCGATGGCCAACAGTTTGGGGTGATGACCAAGCCCGCGAGCTCGTTACCACCCGCCGCGACCTTCTGACTTGGTGCTCCGACGTTCAATCTTACCCACCCACGAAACAACTCCTCCGCGTCCTTGCCGAGCATGCGACCGACGAGAACGAGCGCAAGATTCTCCTCTACATCTGCTCGGCCGAGGGCCAGGGTGTCTTTTGCGACTTCAGAACCGGCCCACACATCTCGCTCGCGCAGCTTCTGCATGCATTCCCCAGTGCCAAGCCGCCACTGGATCTGCTCCTCTCCGTTTTGCAGCCCCTGATGCCCCGCTTCTACTCGCTGTCTAATGACCCTCACGAGTCCTTCTTGACGCGCGATGGGAAGCAGCACCGGTTGATCGAGATTGCGGTTACCGTTCATGAGGCGGATGACTGGCGCTCGGGACACCGGACGGGTGTCGGGTCTGGCTTCTTCCAGCGACAGGCGCTCAAATTCCTTGAGGCCCAGGAAAAGGGAGAAAAAGATCCAGAATTTTATATTCCTATGTTCAAGGGCCTCATGGCCAACCCGCTCGCCAAGCAGTTTGTTTCAGACGGCCCGATGCTGCTCATCGGTGCTGGTGTCGGCATTGCTCCCTTCCGCGGGTTTGTTCAGCGCCGACTCAAGACGGCAAACTGCGCGAACAAGGTTTGGGTGCTCCAGGGTATCCGGGACTCGCTAGTAGATGAGTTGTACAGCGGCGAGTGGGGTGTTCACGAGGAAGAGGTGAAGAAGGTTGTGCAGAGTCGGCGCGGCACCGGTCGGTATGTCCAGGAGGAGGTCAAAGAGCAGGCTGACCTTGTTTGGTACATCATCAATGCCGTTGACGGTCGCGTATTCGTCTGCGGCAGCACCAAGGGCATGGGTGAGGGCGTCGAGGAGGCGTTGGTTGAGGTTGCCATGGATAAGGGCAACCTCGAGAGAGAGGAGGCGCGAAACTTTTGGAACCTGAAGAAGGAAGTTGGGCAGTATATCGCCGAGACGTGGTAATTATTTCTTTTTGCTTGTTTCAGACGGGGGTTGTTCTCTTTTGCTTTTTGAGGCTTTGAAAGAGAAAAGTAAAGATTCCACACAACACATGCAAAATGCCGTTGTGTTATTTTTCACCCCTTTACTCTCTTTTCTGCATCGCATGCATTGATTCGGCGTTTGTATTTTTAGGAGGGAGGATATTTGGGCCAAGACCTCGGTTAGGTCAAGGAAGCATTCTAGAGAAGACAAGATAAACAAACCATTACTATATTGGGGGGCATTATGGGTTATCTCGTTTTTTTGTTTTCATCTACAAGATTAATCATTCCTCGTTCTCAATAGTTTTTCTTCTCTACTATTTGTTCTTGAATCTAAGCTTAGAGATGAAGACATATCCTCGACTTTCTTATGATATATTATACATATACGGACATATTTTTTCAGTTTCATCACTTTGAAGGCATACCTTTTTTTTTTCTACGGCGTTCTGTTTGTTCGCCGATTTGGTTTTCGGGTCATCGGCCGATGAGTGGGTTGTCCCGTCGGCTGTGGCAGGTTGTGGGGGGCAGTCTAGCAGGTTTAGCTTGATTACTCAGCTGTGCATATTCAGACGTCTTCTTGGGCATCCTGTTGCTGCTCACGCTGCATTTAATCATCCAACCTCAGTCTATGAGGTTACTAAGGTAGTGCAAGAGACAGGTACTCGGACGCAAGTATGCGGCACAAACCGCTGTCTTTCAGTCTTGGGCGGGAAGGTCCGACTCCTGAGGTGTTGGGAATTTGTGTGTTGCTTGGTAAGCTCGAGGAAAGAAGATAAGGCCCAAGCCTGTGTTTCGATGAGGAGTCAAAAGGTGAGGTTTTGATCTATATCATGGATTTGTTTACTGCGGCGGTGTATGTCCATTGCACTAGAAAGTAGGAAGCGCAAGGAGGGGTAATAGTCTCCGAAAGGTTGAGCGCTTCATACCGTGTCAGTCTTCAGGTGCTATACATTATACAAGCTACAATTGATATTGATGAGGAAATCTTGACCGTTTCTGATCTCATCTGATCTTCAGCCACTGAATCGTTGATTTGTCGACTGCCGATGAAATGCCATCCCCCTTTTTTTTTTTTATTTTTTTTTTTTTTTATGGCGGGGTTCATAAACCACAGCCCCTGCCGCAGACCACGCTTGACAGGGGCTCATTATTCGTCATTGACCCCCTTGGTCTCTGTCAGCGATTTGAAATGCCCAACAATGAGCCCCGCACCAACCAACCCGCGAAAAGGCAAAGGGAACGGTTCCCTAATCGGGGCACATGGGGAAAGATTATTGGCCCGTCCTGGCTATGTAACGGCTTTCCCCCCCTTCGCCTTTGTCACGTTATGATGCTTACATGATATCCCTAATCAGGATCGCGCGCGCGCGGTTCATCGGAAGTTTTGGATTTGTAAATCTGGAAAAGAATGAGGGATTCCTGAGACAGCATGGAACCCTCCCAAGTGGGGTGCGACAAGACAATCCGACTTTGATGGAGAGAGGGGTGTGGATGCCGATGGAATCGGTTTCTGAGCGACGCGCGCGGCCGGGACGAGACACATCGATGGATGGTATCCATAACCCGCCATCCTGAATTCTGCCAGGCAGGACCCCGACATCTTTACCAAGATAGCAATTGCAATGGCAAGTGGATAAATATATATGTATGAATATAAAAGGGTTGGCGTTCTCCCTATTTTTTTTCACTCTTTTCTCTTCTCTTTTCATCATCATCATCATCATCATCATCATCCTCTGCTCAAAACAAACTCCACTCTCCTGATACTCGATAATTCACAGTAAGGGTGTAATCTTTAGCCTGTTGTTGTTATTGGCTATAATTAGACACTGCTACCTGACGGGAACCTATTCTAACTTCCACCATTGATGCAAAGAATTGCACAACCCCTCCGCGCATCTCAGGCTCTTCTCCTGCAAACTATTAAGCACTCTGCCCCTCGACCTTTCTCCTCCTTCAGCAAAACCACCCCCATAATCAGGACAATGGCCTCTGCTGCTCCCACAACCACCACCCCCGGCGGCGCCGACGCCTTCCTCGCCGCCATCAAGGCCCGCCGCACCTTCTACGCCCTGAACAAGGAGCTCGGCACCATCACCAAGGATCGCATCCAAGAGATCGTCAAGGAGGCTCTCCTCCACGTCCCCTCGTCCTTCAACAGCCAGTCCAACCGCGTCGTCGTCCTCTTCGGCGCCGAGCACGACAAGTTCTGGGATATCACTCTTGAGATCCTCAAGGGCATCGTCCCCGAGGCACAGTTCGCTTCTACCGCTACCCGCATCGGTGGCTTCAAGGCCGGCGCCGGCACCATCCTGTTCTTTGAGGACTGGACTGTTGTCGAAGGGATGCAGGAGAAGTTCGCCATCTATGCTGATAGGTATGTTTTCTTTTACCACCTCTTCCCGCCCTCAAAACATAGTCTTGCATACTGACATAGACTTGAAAAAAAAAACAGATTTGGTCCCTGGGCCGGCCACTCGGACGCCATGCTTCAGCTCACCCTCTGGACCGCCCTCGAGGCCGAGGGTCTCGGCGCCAACCTCCAGCACTACAACCCTCTCGTCGACGCCAAGGTCCAGGAGGAGTGGAAGGTCCCCGCCAGCTGGAAGCTCCAGGCCCAGCTCGTCTTTGGCGGCAAGCTCGGCGATGCCGGTGACAAGGCTTTCGGTCCCCTCGAGGAGAAGCTCAAGGTTTTCGGCGCCTAAACGAAAAAGATTTCACACACCTACACTCATGAGCGTTCCTTTTTTTATTTTTTTATTTCACACAACATCACAAGCTACTGAGCGCGCATTCAAGATGGCATCATTTGAATATGCATGGCGTTGGAGATTTCTACATACAAATACCCCCCATTAGCGAACTTATTGAAAGCTTTGCCCTCGTTTCTGCATAAACAGATACAAGTGGGATGGAGTTGAACAAATAGAATTATAAACAGTTTTTTTTCTCTTCCAAAAAACCAATAAAAATGAAATTTTACCCATCCGCCCCCCTTTTGTTTTCTCGCCATCACCACTCCTTCGATCATTTCTTGTACCAATTTTTTTTATAACCGTATATACAAAAAAGCAACCTACAAGTTGATTGCAGTTGTGTTTATCCTCTATACATTAGTTGAAAATTTATGTGTGTATCTGGGTATGTGACAAAAAAAAGTAGTCATATACTCCAACCCCCGTTTTCCCCGCTCCCGCCTGGAACTTGGGTTCAAATATCAACATGACCCAACGCCTGGCCGACCTTTACCCTCTGCCCCTTTTCAACCTGCCACTGCCATCCTCTGGTATGATTTCCCTGCTCATCGTGCTCGGAAGCCGGAGCCTCAAAGACAAGCACAACCGTGCTGCCAAGCTGGAAACCACCCATTTCCTCACCGCGTCTCAAAGCATGACCGTGCAAAACAGGGCTAGCGGACTCATACGTAGCCTCAGCATAACCCAAATACGGTTCACCGCGCTGGGCCGCCTCCTCAGCAGCCCTATCAGCCTCGGTATCCGTATTCAAGCTGTTGGTCCTAAGTTCGCGATCAAAGTTGATCTTGATGGATCCAACATTGGTCGCACCAACAGGGACGTAGCTGAAGAAACCCCAACGCCAGCGGCCAAGAAGCACAACACGCTCGTTCAGAGTGAACAAACCGGGCATGGTACGCTGGAGGTAAGGTGAAACGCTGTACAGCTCGCCGGCAAAGTGGCGTCTGCTCTCAACAACCCAGTTGGTAGGCGAGTGGAAGCGGTGGTAATCACCAGGAGCGAGGTAGATGACGGCATAATAGAGAACGTGACGGCTGCCAGGGGTAAGGTAGTCGTACCAGGGCTGTTCGGAGAGAGCAAGCTCCTTCTTGACTTCCGTCTCGGAAGCAGCAGAGGGAGTCACAGATTCGTCCTTTGGGTGGTCAAGCATGCTGTTCTTTCTCTTCTTCTTGTTGCCAGAGAGCAGATCTGGGAGGGTATACGAGATTCCATTGACACGGGCGAATTCCTCGTCCCGCTTGACGAGCTCTTCGTCGCCTTCGAGTTCGCGCTCCGCGTGGGGCTTGGTAAACTTTTCGAGAGACCCTTGGCTGCCGGAGAGAGACGGGGCGGGACTGCTTTGGCCGAGAAGAGCATCGATGGTGTAGGTCATGCCCTTTACTTGCTCGATATCACCGCCTTCGATTTGACCAAACTGGAGGACTCGGCCGTCTGAGGGAGACAAGAGGGCATTGGGGTTAGGGTCCAGAGGGCGTGCGCCGGGCTTGAGTGAGCGATAGAAGAAGGCAGCGAGGTTAGGGAAGTTGTGAAGATCCGTCTCCTCGATTTCGTCCAGGTTCGCACCAAAGAACCACGAGTACAGCTTGAAACCGGGAATGCGAAGGTAGTAAGGTAGGGTGAGCTCGTTGAATCTACCCCATAGTCGTGACATGGCCTTTAGAGGCAAAGTCGACATAATCTGGACTTGCCTGGAGGTCGCCTGTCAGTCCTGCATTCTCTTGCCTTCTTCTTCTTCTTCTTCTTCTTCAGGGGTGGTCGTACCATGGTCCATCGGGCCTCACCCGTGGCCTCTTTTTGGGGCGTTTGGATGGCTCGACATCGTCCTGCTTTACTTCCTCACGGGTAGAAATTCTGTAGAACTGGAAGAGACCTAGGAAACCGACGCCGAGGGCGACGGGGATGGGGTGCCAGCGAATCCTGGAGTCGTGCACTTTGGAGTCGGCCTTGGGCCGGTGCGACTGTTGTTGTGAAAAGGGGCGGCGGCCGTTCGGGAGCGGCCGTCGGAGGGATTTCGAAAGACGGTAGGAGTTGACGGGAGTGCGTTGTGTTAGTGTCGAGCGAGTGAACCCGACAGCATTCGAGACAAGGCCAATCTGTATTCGGGTCGCCATTTTTGCCCCTTTTTAACAACTTTTTCATCCAGGGCTGGTGAGGGAACAATTCGGTGTATGTTGACGAACCTGCATCATCGGCCTGTCTGCTGAAAAAGAGAGGGAGGTATGGACAGACCAAGCAGGCGCGGGGATGGTCGCCGTTGAGGGGGATTGGCAATCGGGGAAACCTGGAAGGGCGGCGCAGCTGCACGATTCGCTCAAGCCGTCACTTTCATGACGCAGTGTGCATCCAAACTGTCAGACGGGAAAAAGAAGGGCACAAGCGGGCTCAAGCGGTCACAAGCAAACCAGACCAGCCCAGCGGTGGAACGGCAATTCTCTGCCCGGGTCTGGGCACTCGATCAGTGGACGAATCCCCGGTTGATCGTCTTGGCAAAGGACTAATAAGCACCCCCGCCTCTTACAATAAATGTGAGCGATCCAGAGGGCATTTTATGTAGTAAAAAGCCACCTTGCGACCAACCAATGTTTGCGTGGGGCATGGGGTAGGCCCCATTTCCATGCAAGCATCCGTTCTTGGGTCCTGCAATCGTCCGTTCCTGGATAACAGCGTGGAATATTGGAGCTGACAAAGTTACAAAAAACGACAACTCTCTTTTTCGACGGCAGCGATCAACAACCCGCAAAATTTCCCTTTTCATATTCCCCGATTGCTCGCATGAGCTAAATATAATACGGCCGTACTTGCTTTCCTCTCTCGATCGGTTTTGTTTTCCTTCTCCAACTTTATCAATCCCTCCCTACCTTAACTCGTGCTCCCCGCCACCCACACCCACACCCACCTTGCATCAACCAACATCTACAAAAAAGGTCCGTGCCTGAGATGTGTTGTTGATCACCCATTGTCGCATCCAGGCTTTTAGCCCGTCGTTGTGATTTATTTATTCTCCACACTCATCCCTCCACACACGTTCGATCAGGATCATGGCCGACGCGCAGCCAGTCCCCCCCGAGGGCGAACCCCAGACTGTCAATCTCCAGATATTATCACCCTCTCCGCTCGTCGAGACCTTGCGATTTCCCGACCTGGCAGTCGGGACGACAATTGGCGAGCTTAAAGCAATGATCCGGGATCGTGTTGCCTCTCGGCCCTCAAACGAGCAAATGAGATTGATCTACCAGGCTCGATTTCTGTCTCGCGACAGTGACACCTTACTGGATGTGTTTGGAACACGTGTAGTATGTTTTGTTACTCGAATGCCCATCACAATGCTTCCTAAAGATGCTGACAGCATTGGTACCAGGTCCGATTGAGCGATCAACAGACGCTTCATCTGGCTCTTAGAGAAGACCCAGCACCGGCACCGGCTCCCGTGTCGGAGCCAGTCGGTCGACCACCGATCCCCATGCCTGGAAGCCGCCTTCCTCACCCAAACCATGCTCCCCATCCAGGGTCTCACATCCCTCACCAGGGTGGCTTTTTCGTCCCTCCTAATCCCTTCAATCCTGCTACACCTATCGCTATCGGCGCAACAGCCCAAAACGCAATTCGAGAGGCTCAGGCCAACGCATACCTCCAACACCGGGCTGCTATTGCTTCGATGGAAGAAGAGGCGCGGCGGAGAGGTGAGGCAATTGCGCAGGCAATGGGAGCTGCAGGCCGGGAACCTGGAGGCCGCGTCGAAGTCGTTACGGAGGACCGTACTGCGCCGAATGGCGCACAAGTTAGAGTTACCACGTTTGAGATCCCACATCTCAGGGCCGAGGTTGCCACTTCTAATGAAGGGAGTGCACCAACGCCATCTCCCTCTGGGCAAGTACCGCTTCCGATAGCGGACACCCTCCGGGCCACGCAAGCCATGACCGACGCCATGCATCGCAGTGCCTCGGGAGCATCAATTGCCAGTATGGCTAATAACCTCGCCAATGCTGATCAGAATGGGCCTGTCCAACCTATTCAACCAGGAGTTACCACGCCTATGTTTCCTGGTAATTCAAGGCATGCAAGCCGCACGGCTACCCCGGACCCGTTCACGAGAAGCGCCTCCCAAACACAGGCACAGGCACAGGCACAGGCTCGTGCTCAGGCTCAGGCTCAGGCTCAGGCTCAGGCTCAGGCTCAGGCTCAGGCTCAGGCTCAGGCTCAGGCTCAGGCTCAGGCTCAGGCTCAGGCTCAGGCTCAA